>CM055266.1:135397427-135428373 GCA_029237695.1 Conchocele bisecta
AAATATGGCTTTACCTATGGGTAACGTGTACAGTAACATAGGCTGTGCGTCAGATTGGAAAGTTTACACGCTGAAATTTATTTTGAGATTGATGGGAGAAATGCTCAGTTATATCGTCTATTGTATAGTTTGCTGGCATAATATGTATAGCTTGCCGTTGGCATAACTATATATTATGTATGTATTGCAGCAACTTTTATTTGGTTTACTGTCATTATTTGCTGTACGTGTAAAACGCACTAAATGGTGAGACTGCACGATAGCTTGTACATACAAAGATGGCGGAGATGGCAACTCGATGCCTTATATAGTATACAGTAACAAGACAATATTCACGTATGTTATATTCATATATCACATCACTCTTATGAAGCACTTATCATTGAAGTCAAGTGTATCTATCTATGACCTAATACATTAATGCTTGTCCCGGTTCAATAATTAATAGAAACACCTACATGATCCAGGTGACGGTTCACATGAGTGGTTACAGTTCGGCATGAGTCAATTACCGTTCACATGTCCACCATGCTACACAATTTACATGGATTGTTGGTAAAATTATTGTCCCAATACAATACTTAATAGAAACATTTACATGACGGTTCACATGAGTGGTCACAGCTATCGTATGGGGCATAATAAAACGAAGACGTTCCAGCGTCGGTGACTCGGTAAAATCACTACAATTGTTGAAATGCGCTACCGTTATTAATAGTACTGTACAGTCGAGTCACATAGACAATCATGTTCATATCCATGTAGTAAAGGTTCACTTCATTCTGACCACTGCTCATCATGCTCATAGGATATAGTACTGGCAATCACAAAACAAATAGCCGACTACTTGTATACATACGTATGATATTTGACACCTTGTCAACATTTCTGATCACTATCACCATGACTTCAATGGGAAACGAACGTACGTGTTTAATAATACTACTTAAGTACCATTATATTGCAATCAGCAGCCAAAATGGATATGCTCTAATATGAATGTGTGTATCTAGTGCTCTGTTGGTTACGGAGCCTTATAAGGGACATGAGAAGAGAAAAAATATTCTGACAAATTGGATTATTTCGTTAGAACGTTGGATTCCATTTCGTTGTAACGCATTCCAATTCGTTCTAACGCATTCCAATTCGTTCTAACGATTTCAATTATTTCGTTCTAACGAATTCGAACTCGTTCTAACGCATTGCAATTCGTTCTAACACATTGCAATTCGTTCTAACGCATTCAATTATTTCGTTCTAACGCATTCCAATTCGTTCTAACGCATTCCAATTTGTTCTAACGCATTCCAATTCGTTCTAACGCATTCAATTATTTCGTTCTAACGAGTTCGAATTCGTTCTAACGCATTCCAATATTGCGTTCTAACGCATTCAAATTCGTTCTAACGATTTCAATTATTTTGTTCTAACGAATTCGAAATCGTTCTAACGCATTCAATTATTGCGTTCTAACGCACTCGACTTCGTTCTAACGATTTCTATTATTTCGTTCTAACGAATTCGAATTCGTTCTAACGCATTGCAATTCGTTCTAACGCAATAAATTATTGCGTTCTAACCAATTCGAATTCGTTAGAACGAATTGCAATTCGTTCTAACGCAATAAATTATTGCGTTTCTAACGCATTCAAATTCGTTCTAACAGATTTCAGTTATTTCGTTCTAACGAATTCGAATTCGTTAGAACGCATTGCAATTCGTTCTAACGCAATAATTTATTGCGTTCTAACCAATTCGAATTCGTTAGAACGAATTGCAATTCGTTCTAACGCAATAAATTATTGCGTTCTAACGAATTCGAATTCGTTCTAACGCAATAAATTATTGCGTTCTAACCAATTCGAATGCGTTAGAACGAATTGCAATTCGTTCTAACGCAATAAATTATTGCGTTACTAACGCATTCAAATTCGTTCTAACGATTTCAGTTATTTCGTTCTAACGAATTCGAATTCGTTAGAACGCATTGCAATTCGTTCTAACGCAATAAATTATTGCGTTCTAACGAATTCAAATTCAAAACACAGCGAGCGACTGGATTTCAAATAAACAGTGCAGTAACAACAACAACAGTGCTATTGCCGGCATGGTAGGCCTAGTCCTATGGAACGCCAAATCTACATAAACTCAAATAATTAATGCTAGTTTCAAATAATTAGTGCTCTCTCAATTTCAATTAGTGATCTCTCTAATTCAGTTTGTGCTCTCTCTAATTCAATTTGTGCTCTCTCAAATTCAATTTGTGCTCTCTTTAATTCAATTAGCGCTAGCTGTAATGATAATTAATAGAGAGAGCACAAATTGAATTAGAGAGAGCACAAATTGAATTAGAGAGAGCAGAACAAATTCAATTAGAGAGAGCACAAATTCAATTAGAGAGAGCACTAATTGAATTAGAGAGAGCACAAATTGAATTAGAGAGAGCACAAATTGAATTAAGAGCACAAATTGAATTAGAGAGAGCACAAATTGAATTAGCACAAATTGAATTAGAGAGAGCACTAATTGAATTAGAGAGAGCACAAATTAATTAGAGAGAGCACAATTTGAATTAGAGAGAGCACAAATTCAATTAGAGAGAGCACAAATTGAATTAAAGAGATCACTAATTGAATTGGAGAGACTGACATATGTATACACTGGTCACCAATGATCCACACAGACTGACGTGGCTCTACACTAGTCATAATATGAACAATGTGAAGATACGGAAAGAACTTTTGTATCTACACGATATGAGGGGATACACAGTTACACAGTACATACTGTTGTTCGAAGTTTGCCTCCTCCTCCTCGCAGTGGTTTGACATAGTTTTGCAAATTTAGGACACTCGCTGATTGATAAATTGAATATATATTCAACATCCTGGACGGCTATTCTATGCTAGAGTGTACAAAGTATGTTCCACTTTTGGTGAAAAATCAACTTCAATATTTGACGAAATCAACATATGTGTCATGTTGCTGTACATCTTGAGGACAGGAATCCAAAATATTTCAGCACAAAGAGATCAACTTCAATGAAAATATGTATATGTTCCAATGCCAGTCAGTCTGAGGTACGGACCCTACACATTTTACAAAAGTATACATATCAGCATATCAGAATACTCTACAGACAATATATAATGAACATATATAGTTGAAATGGAAATATGTCGAGTAACCATGGAGATATTCAAGATGGCGTCCAAGATGGCCGCTGTTTTGAAAATAAGCATTAACATGTATAATTGTTCAAATCACTCTATAAACCAGTGCTTCAATGTTTGATGGCAATATTATATGCATACTATAATAAGAACTAAAATTTGAAGTGAAGGAAGATGACAGTGATGCAGGGTCAAGGTCATATTCAAGGTCAAAGTTCAAATATTAGTCATTTTGTATTGTTCCTAACACTAATCATACCTTTTATAATCAAGTTTTGAATGGAAAGTATAAATACCATCATATACGAATACTATTAATCTACAAACAATTATGTAATGCATATATTTAGGTAAAATGACGATACATTTATGTAGAATAGCCGTCTAGATATACAAGATGACGTCTCTTTAATTCAATTAGCGCTAGCTGTAATGATAATTAATAGAGAGAGAGCACAAATTGAATTAGAGAGAGCACAAATTCAATTAGAGAAAGCACAAATTCAATTAGAGATAGCACAAATTCAATTAGAGAGAGCACTAATTGAATTAGAGAGATCTCTAATTGAATTAGAGAGAGAATTAATTGAATTCGTGCTAGCTCTATATTATTTGCAGAGAGCTCAAAAAAACACATACATTTAAATGCTCTCTTTAATTCAATTAGTGCTCTCTCAAATTCAATTAGTGCTCTCTCTAATTCAATTTGTGCTCTCTCAAATTCAATTAGTGATATCTCAAATACAATTAGTGCTCTCTCAAATTTAATTCATGCTCTATTAATGAAATTGAATTAGAGAGAGCACAAATTGAATTTGAGAGAGCACAAATTGAATTAGAGAGATCACTAATTGAAATTGAGAGAGCACTAATAGAATTGGAGAGAACACTAATTATTTGAAGCTAGCATTAATTATTTGAGTTTATGTAGATTTGGCGTTCCATAGGACTAGGCCTACATGCCGGCAATAGCAATGTAATTGTTGTTAATGCACTGTTTATTTGAAATCCAGTCGCTGGCTGAGTTTTGAATTTGAATTCGTTAGAACGCAATAATTTATTGCGTTAGAACGAATTGCAATGCGTTCTAACGAATTCGAATTCGTTAGAACGAAATAACTGAAATCGTTAGAACGAATTTGAATGCGTTAGAACGCAATAATTTATTGCGTTAGAACGAATTGCAATTCGTTCTAACGAATTCGAATTGGTTAGAACGCAATAATTTATTGCGTTATTTTTTGAACGAATTGCAATGCGTTCTAACGAATTTGAATTCGTTAGAACGAAATAACTGAAATCGTTGGAACGAATTTGAAGCTTAGCGCAATTGATGTGTTAAGAATAATTGAATGTGTTAGAACGAATTGAAATGCATAGAACGAATTGCAATGCGTTAGAACGAATTGAAATTCGTTGTTAGAACGAAATATTTGAAATGCGTTAGAACGAATTTGAATGCGTTAGAACGCAATAATTGAATGCGTTAGAACGAATTGAAATGCGTTAGAACGAATTGCAATGCGTTAGAACGAATTGCAATTCGTTAGAAACGAAATATTTGAAATCGTTAGAACGAATTTGAATGCGTTAGAACGCAATAATTGAATGCGTTAGAACTGATTTCGAATTCGTTAGAACGAAATAATTGAAATCGTTAGAACGAATTTGAATGCGTTAGAACGCAATAATGGAATGCGTTAGAACGAATTGAATGTGTTAGAACGAATTCGAACTCGTTAGAACGAAATAATTGAATGCGTTAGAACGAATTGCAATGCGTTAGAACGAATTGGAATGCGTTAGAACGAATTGCAATGCGTTAGAACAAAATAATTGAATGCGTTAGAACGAATTGGAATGTGTTAGAACGAATTGCAATGCGTTAGAACGAATTCGAATTCGTTAGAACGAAATAATTGAAATCGTTAGAACGAATTGGAATGCGTTAGAACGAATTGGAATGCGTTCTAACGAAATAATCCAATTTGTCAGAACATTTTTTTCTCTTCTCATGTCCCTTATAAGGCTCCGTAGTTGGTGGCCCACGATGTAAGGTTCTATTTTGTCCATCGGAACCAGAGTTCGTCTCCATTAGAGTGGGTGGGTCCTGACTTTTCATTAGTATCAAGTGCATTACATGCAGCGAGCATATTGATCACCAACCATACATGTATACAAAGATGAACCTGTCTAACCTGGACGACATATACAACTTGTGTGTTTAACTATGTTGGAGTTTCACTGTAATTTATCTGTATAGCAAAGCTTTCAGTGTGCATGAATTACAGTTGTAGCTCTCTAAACCGGACATGCGTGGACCTTCAAGAGTGTCGGGTTTAGAAAGGTTTACACATTATAACATTATGTAGAAAACAATTAGCCGTGGTGTCGTGTAGGAAACAGACAACCAATTGATTTCCCATAGACCCACATTCACACAAACATGACAATCGCAAACTACCTGCGACAAAATCAATTGTGTTACTTCCATTCCTGTAGTCAGTGACCTAAGCCGGTTCTAGATCCATGCCAAACACGGGGTCATGCAGGTTGATTTCCATGAGTTATTTCCCCTATTTTCACTTTCGAAATCTCTATCTCACCCCTACATCAATTCGCACACAGAAAAAAATTAACTGCATGTGTAGAGCATGCAAATAATATAATAAAATGTTTGGCACAGACATACCTTTCCTGCAGCATCTATTTTATGTATCTCTCTGTCATAATAATAACAATCAATGCCGTTGTCCTGAGAATTTACTCCTTGTTGCTAAGCTGTACCAGGACTGGTTTACCGTCTATATTATTCATAAGTTGACTGTCCTGTAGAACTGCAACTGGTTACTGTTGTATACCCTTTAACCCTTTCACTGCTGAATTAAATTTTGTCGTCTTCTGCTTATTTTTTATTTTCCATTTTTATGTCTTCAAACTAACCTGAATGGTTGCAAACTGATAGGTTGCTATTAAATCGTCCTAATAATAAAAATCTGCCTACCCTAATCACTCAAATAACCCACCATAGACCATTCCGCTCTACCCACAGCCAATTGGCTAGTCCGCTATTTAGACTCCTCCTATTATTTTAGGACGCTATCAAGAGTGCAGGTATATTTGATCTCTCTCTTTATTTCGTGCTTATTTTGAATTTCTGCCGTGTATTGTGCCGTTTTTGTCATTATATTTCGTTCAATACATATTATTATCACTCTTGTGTGTTACGTGATTATTCTCCATTGCATTTTTTGGGGTTTTTCACGTGTTTTTTCTTTGTGTCACATATTTTCGCGTGTACGCGATTCGTACCCTTACGGGTTCGTCTTATTGTTATTCGTTCCCGTGACACATTTTTTGTAGCGTTTTTGCGTTTCTTCTATCAGGTTTTGTTATACAATACTTGTTAGAATGCCGCAATCACGCGCTGCGTGTGGACACATGACTTCTCCTTGGGATACCCATACGGACAGGTGTTTTGCCTGTTGCGGGTGTTGCAAGGAGAGGCCATGTGTTTTGTCCGTCCGTTGGACGGAGTCGACGTGGGGCAAGGCTGGGTCTAGAGGTCCCATTCCTCACGTCTGAAGAAGTCTGTGTCCGAGTCTCAGCTCTTGGGAGCAGTGGAACCGTCTGAGGTTTCGGAGGTTGTGTTAAGTGATAGGCCGGTTGTCCATACAGGGGATACCGGGTTCACCCGGTTCGCAGAGGGCTATACCTATCACAGGGGTGTTTCGGCCGGTTCTTGATACTATATCACCCGGTTTGAAGCTGACCCAGCCTCTCTCAGTAGAGGCTCCCGGTACCGGGCACCGGGCACCGGTCACCTGGCACCGGGCACCGGGCACCGGTCAAGCACCGGGCATCGGTCATCAACCGGGCACCGGTCATCAGGGACCGGGCACCGGGCACCGGGCACCGGTCACCTGGCACCGGGCATAGGTCACCGGGCACCGGGCACCGGGCACCGGGCATCGGTCACCGGGCACCGGGCAGCTGCCGGTCACCGTTCTGCCGTCGGGCACCGTGCAACCATCGGGCACCGGGCAAGTAACGGACACCGGGCATCAGACTCTCCTTCAGATACCTTCTTCTCTGGACAGTCGGCTGCTTCCGGTAGGAAGACGTTCTGTTAGCTCTTCGAGCTCTGGGTCTTCCTCTTCTTCTTCGAGCTCTTTCTCAGGGTTTGGTACTGTTTCGTCTAGATCTCGTTCCCCTGTTCGTCGTAGGAGACGGTCGCATAGGACTTCTACGAGTAGTTCAGCTCTGTTAGATCAGATGGCTAAGGTTCTGGGGGCTCTGACAAAGTCCCAGAACTTAGTGGGTTTGTCTGCGTCTCCACAACAGATGGCTGTGCCAGTGGATCCTCCGGTGGTTAGCCTTCCACGTGTAGTGGTAGATGACTGCCAGTCGGTGCCTTTTGGGCAGGCAACTATGTTGGGGGAGGGCTTACAGGGGAAGTTGTACGATCTAGATGGTTCGCTTCCCTTGGGTCTAGATGGCACTCCTATGGACGGTAACGGTGGTCAAGACTCTGAGGTAGAGGGGGAGTTGGATTCGCTTCCTCCTTCTCTTTTGGATTCTATCAATGCGATTTACACTCTGCTTCCTGCAGAGGTGTGTCCACCTCTACCTCCTCCTGTCCCTCGGGTTCATTCCTTGTATGAGGTTGATTCGGTGGTGGATACGAAAGTGTTACCTAGCTCCCTTTCTCTCCTACGGTCGGTCTTCTGGCTAAGGAGATTGAGTGTGCATTGGGCAAGAATTTGGCGACTGCGGGTTCTCGTGTGCCAAAAGTTTTTGAGTCTCACACAGGGATCGAAATTCTATTCGCCCCATAATTCGGCTTGGCCTTTGAGACCACCCTGTTTGGATAAGGACGCTTCGGCGATTGGGGTATCGGGTGAACCAGGTCCTGGTTTACACTTTGTTAAGGCATGGGACTCTGCTGATTCTAAACTTCGTTCTATTGTGGCGATGGCTTCACATATTGATCTATGTTTGGGGGCAGCTAAGGAGGCGATCAATCAGGATGATTCGTCTTCTCTGAACGCAGTGCTGCAGTCGGCTGCTCGTGCTTCGAAGCACATTCTTAGCACTTCTTTAGCTGCTTCTACGGACATTCTTTTGTCCAGGAGAGATGCTGTGCTAGACCGCTCTTCTGTTTTGACTGGTTCTGCCAGAGACTTGCTCAGGGCAGCTCCGATCACATCTGATTCCTTGTTTGGAGGCAGGTGTGAACGTGCGGCCAAGGATGATTTTTCGGCCAGGGAGCGGTTGTTCATGACCAGGGGTTGGTCACGATCCAACCAGAGCGGCGCTCGCAAGAGGCAAGCATCTTCAGTGGTTCGTGGTCCTTCTCAGGCTAAGTGGGGTAGGAACACTGGGTCTCGCGGTTTTTGAACCGTGGGTCTATACCTTCAGCGACGGTTCCGAGGGTTCAGTCAGCGGCTCCGTACTTCAACCTCCGTGTGGGGTCGGTTCCCAGGGGTGTCGTCGGCTCGGGGCCGAGGTAGGAGTGGTTTGTCTCCGCCGCAGGCCTCGGAGGAGGACCAGATAGGCCAACTGGGGCCGTTTGTTTCGTTTGGGAGGACCAGCCCATGTCACTTGTCTCCGCTCCTGTAGGAGGCAGGATCGCGTTATTTCCTCTCCAGTGGGAGAGGATAACTCGATCCAATTGGGTACGGGATGTAATCCGCCAGGGTTACGCCATCCCGTTTTTCAACGGTCCACCCCCCTTGCGAAGGGGTCCTCCCCTATGGACTCCCTACAGGGAGTTGGTCAAGAGGGAGGCTCTCTCCAGAGAGGTAGCTTCACTCTTGGAGAAGAGAGCCATCGAGGAGGTTCAGGACGTGTCCTCTCCGGGGTTCTACAGTCATCTTTTTGTAGTTCCGAAGAGGAACGGGGGCCTACGTCCTATCCTGGACTTGTCTGTTCTGAACGAATTTGTCCTATCGGAACATTTCAAGATGGAGACGTCTCAGTCTATCCGCAGCGCCATTTGTCCGGGAGACTGGGCCGTTTCCATAGATTTGCAGGACGCGTACTTCCACGTGCCCATCCGCAGGTGCTCTCGGAAGTTTCTCAGGTTTGTCTCCGAGAACAGGGTGTTTCAGTTCCGAGTGCTGCCGTTCGGGTTGACGACTGCTCCTCGTGTGTTTACAATTCTCATGGAGACAGTGGCAGCGGAGGCCAGGCGTCTGGGGGTCTCTCTGCTCCAGTATCTGGACGACTGGTTGATTCACCATCAATGCGTTCATTCGCTCAGACGGAATCTGGCTGTGGTTTGGGGGTTAGTTATTCGGCTAGGTCTCATTCCCAATCTCGAGAAGTCGGAGTTGATTCCCACACAGGATTTTTCTTATGTGGGAATGAACTTCTTGACCGATCGTTCGGTCATCAGGGTTCCGTTGGACAGGGTGCGAGGCATTTTGACCAAAGTTTTCCAGGTACTGGACAGGGTATCTCTGTCAGTCCGGCAGTTTCTGTCACTCCTGGGCGTTCTGGGAGCAGCTGCGGAGTATGTGGTGCTGGGAAGGTTACATCTGCGGCCTCTCCAGTTTTACTTACTCGGGCTGTGGTAGGCCGCGCCGCGATCCTTTGGATCGGGTTTTTTTTACCTCTGGTCACCGTCTTCAAACGCCATTTGAGATGGTGGGCAGTGGAGGACAGGTTCCTACAGGGAATTCCCATGGTGTTACCTCCTTCGACTCGTTTTCTGTCCACAGATGCGTCGGTCACAGGGTGGGGGGCTTATCTGGAACCCCTCGGTCTGTGTTGGTCGGGTCTATGGTCGGTGATGGAAGCTCGGGAACACATCAACAGGTTAGAGCTCTTGGCAGTATTCTGAGGATTGACTGCGGCGGAATCCGTTCTGATCGGACAGGTGGTGCTGGTTTCGACCGACAACACGACAGTGGTTGCTTACATCAACAAGCAAGGTGGGACACATTCAATCCGACTGTGTCTTTTGACGCGGGAGATTGCTGCTGTGGTGTCACGCCAGACACATCTCCTTGCGAGCCCGGCACATAGCGGGACGCAAGAATGTGTTAGTGGACTATCTGTCCCGGCAGTCCTCCCCTGTTCTGACAGAGTGGTCCCTGCTTTCCGTCGGTGTCCAGTGCGATCTTGTCCAGATGGGGAGCTCCCTTCGTGGATTTGTTTGCGACAAGACTCAACAACCGGTTACCTCTGTATGTGTCACCGGTTCCCGACCATCGGGCATTGGCGGTAGACGCAATGTCCTTGTCGTGGACCAATCTGGACGGGTATGCATTTCCACCGTTCTCGTGATGTTGCCCCGAGTCTTATGGAAGATTCGAGACGATCAGTCTCTGATCACGCTGGTGGCCCCGTGTTGGCCGACCAGGAGTTGGTTTGTCATACTGTTGGAACTACTGACGGAACACCCCGTAGTTCTACCGGTCAGTCAGGATCTTCTGTCTCAGCATGCAGGGAAGACCTTTCACTCCAATGTGCGGATGCTAAACCTTCACGCGTGGTGGTTATCAGGCAGGCCGTCAGACGCGATGGTTTTTCAGAAGACGCTGCCAAGGTTATCGCTCAGTCTCAACGCCCTTCCACCACTAAGTTGTATGACGCTAAGTGGAGAGCCTGGGTGGATTGGGGTCATCAACAGTCGGTTGATCCACTCAATCCCACTATAGGTGAGATAGGTGAGTTTCTTTTGTTTCTTTTTCATACTAAGAAATTATCTGTTTCGGCCATTCGTGGGTATTAGAGCGGCTCTGTCCAGCGTGCTTCGGTTTTCTAATGGCGCAGCGAAATTTCTGGGCACTGACATCAAATTGTCGGCCATGATTGCACATTTTGCTAGAGCGCGATTTGTGTCGCGTTCTTCCACGCCCAGGTGGAATCTGTCTTGCGTTTTGTGGTCGTTATCCAAGAGCCCTTATGAGCCTATGGCTTCAGCCACCTTGTTGAATTGTTCCATAAAACCGCTTTTCTTCTGGCATTTGCTACTGCTAAGCGTAGAGGTGAGCTCCATGCTTTCTGGATGGCCGATCAGCACATGTCTGTGGGCAGGAACTCCGTTTCTTTCTCCTATGAACCGGGTCCTTTTTCCTAAGACACACAATCCCTCGTCTCATGATATGGAACCTATTCTGGTTCCTGGCCTCCCTCCGTCCCGTCTGTCAGCAGCGGTTGATCGCACTCTCTGTCCAGTCCGTGCGGTCAAGCACTATATTCGGAAAACTAAGAACATTAGGTCCAATCGTAAGCATTTCTTTATTCCGACGTTAGGCCAGCGGGAGGTATCGAAATCTACTATCTCCCGCTGGATAGGTAGAGCCATTACTAGAGCTTACACTTCAGTAAGTGGCTCTGCAGCGGTGAAATTTAGACCTAAGCCGCACGAGGTACGGGCAGTTTCTACCTCGTGGGCTTTTCGCTCGGGCGTTTCCGTCAGGAAGGTCATGCGAGCGGCAACTTGGAAGAATTATAATACTTTTTCGAAGTTTTATCTCCGATCACTTTCTGAACAGGCAGGTGATGTGATGCAACTGGGTCCGTTAGTGGCAGCAGGTGAAGTGGTGGGTTAGTCAGCCTGTAGCATCACTTTTAGAGGCTGTTGGATCTACCTGTTTGCGCTCGACTGGTTCTCTTTCTGATAACCCGATTTTTCGGTTTTATCATTACAGTTCCAGTCGAGTAATGGGGGTTGGGAAGTGTGGTTCACCTCCGGATGAGCTTCACTTGCTTTTCATCATGTACGGGTGACTTTGGTGATGAAGGGTTCCACTTTTCATCACGCTGGCCCATGAGTTTTTTATGTGTACATGTTCGATTAGGGAAAGGCAACCTAATCAGTTGTTGCACCGGTGTTGCTAAAAGATTAGTTTTACCGTTCAATTATCAAATTTTTGTTCTAATTGTTTAGCGAACAATGTAGTTCAAATGGTCACAATGATATTGTGTCATAACTTATGTTCTTGATTTTGGATGTTTATGGTTTGGTCTGTTATGGCCAGCTTTACGCCTTAGCACTTCCTGGTTAGGCTGATCTTAGTGCTTAGGACGTTTCATATGCATTTTCTATATGGACGAGTTGTTTTTCGCCATAGAAAGTTCAGACTTTATATTAATCTCGGTTGAGTTTGTTGTATGTGAGTGCCAGACGACAGCATCCGTCCAGGTCTCGTCTATCAGCACAGCTATACCATGAGCATTCTCCGTCGGGTTTCCAAGGGTAGCCTGTCGCAGTCTCCGTATCAGGCTACATGACTAACGTGGTGGTGATTGTCGTCTACCATCCCTCACTACTATCGCTTAAAAGAAAAGGGGGGGCCGGATTGGGCGCTCCTAGGCTTCTAGGGTGAGTCTTTGTTATTACATTATATGTAACACCAAGTTTTACCTAGACCGACCTATGTTTATATTTTGTCTCTTTCGAGGGTTTTTAATCTGCCTTACCATTCTTGGTCGAGTATGAGTAGTGAGAATACCTCCCACCATCACTACGAATTCTTGCAACCATTTCAGGTTAGTTTGAAGACATAAAAATGGAAAATTATTTCTAATTTTAGTTTTTATTATTCATACTCACCTGAATGGTAAGGTACACCCTCCTCCCGTCCCCGCTTGATGGTTTTATCTTCTCCCTACTTAGTATACTTCAGGCTATTTTTATCTAGCAGTTTCATTTCCATATGGAAATGATTTACTTTTGAAGCTGTATACCTAACAATAATAGGAGGAGTCTAAATAGCGGACTAGCCAATTGGCTGTGGGTAGAGCGGAATGGTCTATGGTGGGTTATTTGAGTGATTAGGGTAGGCAGATTTTTATTATTAGGACGATTTAATAGCAACCTATCAGTTTGCAACCATTCAGGTGAGTATGAATAATAAAAACTAAAATTAGAAATAATTTTCCATTTTTCCCATAAACAAACATACTTTGACCGCAGTTTAGAATCATTTCCAATGGAAATGGTTCTATTCTAAAGTGCTGTTGAACCATGCTTTTATTGAGAAATAGGCACAATAAAACAGCAGACGACAATTTTCTTATCACTAAGGGCTAATGGACTTGTGCTAAATTACACTGGAACATCCAGGTGTTGACACATGGTCCCCAGTTACTTGCTAATGGGTCACTCTGTGGTGTTATAGCCGTATACCCTTCCCGGCTGGGCTGACACTATCAGTCTTGTGTAGGCGCTACCTAGTCGCGATTGATTTCAACTGGTCCCAACATACCCAATGCGGCTCATAGCATGTTTAGTTTAGATGATAAGATCTGACAACGAGCGTGGTCAGTTTAGATTTTGTCTGGCATCTGGGAAGCAGTGGACAGCTGATATAACTCACGAACAACATTTACCCAGGCTTATGCTACTTAGGAGAGAAATTAGCATAACTAGAGGATATGAAACGAGTTTCCATTTGATATGAGATTTATGAAACGAGTCACGCGCAATAATCTCATAACAAATAGAAATGAGTACTTTTACTTAGTCACTGACGCTTCTAATGACGTTTAAAGCACAGTGATGTCAAAACAGTATTGCTTTGTCGCGCCATTATTTACTTCTTCATTTTCTCCGTTTGGCTTAACGTTAGCGCATAATACGAATACGTAATTAGAGTGATGCGGTCAGCCAATCAAATTCGCTCCAGGTGTTATTACACGGGTATCATATCACTTTTATGAAATGGGTTACAGAACGTCATAACAAGGTTTTCATGTGATAAAAATATGTCAAGGTCAACCCCATTTGCAACCAGAATGACCAGTGCAACCCAAGATCAGCTACCTCCATGCATAGTTTGAGAATTACCTAGTATTAACTAGTATTATTTATACTAATTAAATGCGACACCTGAAGGAATAATATTTTCGACAGATTATAAAGTATGATCATTGCACATCAAACAATAAATACAGAGAATAAATAGAGGATCTCAAAAGAGTTACCATTTGATATGATATTTATGAAACGAGTCACGCACAATTTATGCACCGAGCCTCTAGCGGACAAGTTTCATAAATCTCATATCAAAGGGAAACGAGTTTCAGATTCTGTTTATCACATGACTTCAGCCTACAAAAAAAGCTGAAAGCTTGGCGATATCCAATACGTTTCAGTGAGTAGACGTCATTGACTATTTTCGCATCTATTTGAAAATCTCCACAGAGAAAAATAGTTTTTAATCATAGCAATCAGGGGCGGATCCAGCATTTGGGGAACGGGGGGCGGGGTTGTCCTATTTTCGAGCTCCACGGAGTGCAGCGAGTATGCTAGGGGGTCCGGGGGGCATGCCTTCATGACAAATTTTGAAATCTAGATGTACAGAAATGCACTTTCCTGTGTTTAACGGCATTTAAATTCATACTCCAACTGGTGGTAAACTATGATCCATGTAAACTCCGTGGCTGAACGGGGGGAGGGGGTTTGGAACCCCCCCCCCCCCCCCCCCCCCCTCCAGATCCGCCCCTGACAATACAATTATTATAAATATTCCATATAACAGGTTCCTGTTCTTTGCAAATACTTCATACTACCAAACTGGAGCTCATTCTGACAATTTATGAAATGGGTTAAAACACGCCACAACAAGGATTTCATGTAATGAATAGTAATGTTCGTTAATATTTTAAGGAAACACGGTTATCGCTTCTGATATCCGTGTGGAAATTTACGTCTGATATAAAATGTATAATAATGCCAATCAATACGTGGGGTAATGGTGAATGAATGTTTATTTTGCCAGAACATGTATCAGATGATGTCTCTAATATAAAGAACATGTTGTGCCTGCTGAGTGGACATGTACCTTTAAAGTCTCATCCGACAGACCAGTGGGATGGACATGATGGAAATACTATGAACGTATGTGTTAATGCCCTAAACGAGGCTAAGTTCATATTGTATTTCATAAATATACATAAACATTCACATTGACCGTTGGCATGGGGGATTTATACGCATATCGACGTTTTTTCCGCCAAGTGGGCTGGATGGGATGACGGGCGACATAGCGAGGGTCAACATCTGGGCATTAGACAGCAAAATAATCCGAGCAAAGGGAATTGGACAGAAAAACAAAATCCTAGCATGGGTTGGCTGGCAGGCTGGCTGGCACAACATTCAGACCTCATGCGGATTCATTTATTTTGCATACTCTATAATATAGTATAATCTGCTCCATGGAAGACATTTGGTGTAACTGACCTAATGTTAAATTAATGAGTTCAATATATTCCCAAGCATGAACGGCCGCGGAAAATAATATCTGCCAACAACATCCTGCTAACAACAGGGAACAGTCATTTTATCATGTTTATGGGCCCCTAGTGACTGGCAACTGTATCTCCACTTGTGAGAGAGAGGGACACCTGAACTCAACGTCTGAGAGGGGTCAGTGGTTTTATCAGATTTATCAGACTATCAGCATGCTAATGATGTATTATAGTTACAGGATAGCATGATGTTTTCAATAATTAACATGATCAATGGTATGGCCGCGTCATCTGTCTTACTCAACACGTGTATAATGTTTTCACACTGGATTAATGGGTTACATAAACATGATAAACATAAAATATCACAATGATCATGATGGTAGCATGCAGTTAATGTCGGGCTTTCCAAACAATTTGTTTCCGTTGGGCACCACTGTATAAAACACTGATTACAACCTACATGACCTACGCAGACCCATATTAGTTTGCAAATGCGGAAAGTTTGATAAGAATATACATTCAAAAGAGTTACCGTGTTGTTGGTGAAAACCAGTAGTGTTCACATTTTGATCCAAATAATATGTTTTGACTACAATTCGAATCGTCTCAACAAGACTTATCACATGCTCTCACGACAGAGATACACATTACCATGATTACTGGCATAGGTTATTTTTGAAAACTAACCATGCTAACAGGTGTTGAATATCGACATAACTAGGAAGTTATTTAAAATAGCTTGCACGGTTATCCTAGCCATGTAAGTGTATCGTGTCCGATATATGTATATATAGTATATGGAGAGTGCATGAACCACATAATGAACACAGCGAAACTTGTGTACATGTTCTATGCATATGTGAAACACAGTGTAGTATCCATGATCATGATGGTACCTCTTACAGTCTGGTTACTCGACTGATGCTAGCCACCATGGTCGTATTGGTTGTTTTTCTCATTATAATTTGAGGACGTGATTACACATAACTGGCATCGATTATGTTTGTCTAAAACAAACAAAAAATGTGTTCAATGTCAACATAACTTGAGAAAGTTATTCAAAATAACTGACACGCGTTATCCGAGCCCTGAAAATATAATGTGGCCGCAATCAAACCATACATGGTATATGAAAATTGCATGTACAACATCATGAATATAACGAGAGCCGTGTATGATGTGTATATCTACATGTTATGTACATATGTGAAACCCAGCTATGGGGTTATTGTTATTTTTTCAAGATAACGTGATACAGTTAGTACACATAAATGGCGTAGGTTATGTTTGTCAAAAACAAATACGAACTATGTTGAATGTCAACATAACGTGAGGAAGTTATTCAAAATAACTGACACACGTTAACCTAGCCCTGAAAATATAATGTGGCCGCAATCAAACTTTTCATGGTATATGGCAATTGCATGTATAACATCATGAATATAACGAGACCTGTGTATCATGTTTATATCTACGTGTTAGGTACATATGTGAAATCGAGCTATGAGTTGTTTTTCAAGATAACGTGAGACAGTTATTACACATAACTGGTATAGGTTATGTTTGTCAAAAAAAAATACGAACTGTGTTGAATGTCAACATAACTTGAGGAAGCTATTCGAAATAACTGCCACGGGTTATTCTAATACAGTGTATGCCTGCCATGGTATATGGAAATTGCATGTACAACATCATGAAGATAACTCGACATGTATGTCAGTCATGTGTATATCTGCATGTCATGCACATATGTGAAACCCAGCTATGGGTTATTTTTCAAGATAACGTGAGACAGTTATTGCACATAACTGGTATAGGTTATGTTTGTCAAAAACAAATACGACCTTTGTTGAATGTCAACATAACTTGAGGAAGTTATTCGAAATAACTGTCACGGGTTATTCTAATATAGTGCATGCCTGCCAAATTATACATGGTAATTGGGAATATTTAAATGTAGGTACTGTTACACCAATAACAAAAAAAGTCACCTTCCCCAAAATGTTTAGTTTGATGAAATTCCATCAAATATTCAAATATTGATTTTATAGCGAAAAACTATTTTCCTATGATAATTTAACATGGTGGGGGCGGGGGGGGTGGGAAGAGGTGGAAGCAGTGGGGGAGAAATTAAAAAAAAATGGAAATTGACTCCGAAACCTGCCTGGATAGCTTGGAAATGATGTAAATAAGAAAACAAAAGTTTGAATTTCAAAATCGGTCCACAAATAAAAAAATATGTAAAACAAATCTATTTTTAGCCCCCATGTTAAATTCTCATAGGAAAGTCGTTTTTTCGCAATAAAATAAATATTTGATGGAATTTCTTCAAATAATTTTTTTGGCGAGGTTGTCTTCTTTATTAATGATCATGATGATGAAAAACTACTTAAATTTATATATGTTTAAGATTTAATGTGTTTAATGGCCAATATTTTGTCGGCAGCAAAACGTGGAACAGAGAATAGATGTGTATCGTTTATATTTTATCTAAATATCCTATTCTGATGTATGTATTCACGTAAATTATCATGACCATGGTATTAGTGGCAAGATATAATGCAAATGAGGAACATGCCAGATATTTAGAGTGAAACATCGATGAACATATAGTAGAGTTGAGCATACTTGTTTTCTTTGTAGATGCTGTAGCAGTGAGAGACACAGTTAAACCAATTCAATGAACATCCAAACATTTCAACATGTTGAACATGTCGTCGAATTATACGGATAAAACAGGATACAATTCACCATCGCTGTCATGATTATCACGGTTATGGCAAAAGTGGTATCAAAATGAACAAGGGAATTAACACCACGCTGTAAACTATAGTTAAGTCAACACTTGATTGTGTGTTACCTCCCTTTTAAATTGTGTAGAAAATGATAGATCCTGAAAATAACTGATACAGGTTATCTAAAATTTGATAACGGAAGTGAGACAAATCTCACACAACTAGAAGAAATAGCTGTATCGGGTTATTTCGAACGTAACTGAAATCAGTTACACCCCTGACTGATAAGTAAAGCATATATTAGCATGATTAGTAAAACAAAATATATGTAAAAATTAAACATATGTCTTTGTATGTACAAATACATATAGTACACACTATGTATGTGTTGTCATCATAGAAGCACTTATTAACATTTTACATATGTCATATACATGTATCTGCATTTTTTTAAGAAAATGGATATTTTTCAAAGTTTGGGAGCCAATCTATCCAATGAATAGGGCCATTCAAGTGCATTAGCAGGGCCTTGTTCTTGATCCAGTGGTACATTTGTGACATTCACTCTGCGATTTTGATGTATAGTGTTTTGCTTTGGTAAAACAGGTGGGTGGGGTAATTCGTTTTTGTTTCCCACATCTAGCCCTGCCTCAGTGAGAACTCTCCCAAGTCACTTTCTGATGAAAGGGAGTATTTATCTGAGTCAGAATCATTCACAATTCTGTCTAAAACTCCGTCAAGTCGCAGATTTCTATCCGCTGTCATTCTATTTGGCACAACTTTCTTTTTTCAATTTCTGTACTTTTTTCCCCACTAATAATTCCAGCACAAAAATATTTACACAATTCCCTAACATTTGATTGGCCCGTAGCAAGTCTCTGTCCACAATTTATATCCCAATAAACTCCCACGCCGAACTACTTTCCATAACCGTGAGGCGCAGTTAAAATAATTCTTAAGAAAAAGGAAAATAAACACATTTTCTTGATGAATTTATTTCAAATGCTGGAATTATAAGGAAGGAATAGCCTTTTTGTGGAATTTATCGGGGATATAAACTTTGAAAAGTCGCAGGAATACTGGACGAGGCCTTCCGTCTAAACAAACCTGTATCTACGGTAAAAACTGAGGTATACCGCTTTTTCACATATCAAAATGACGCTATGATCTTGGCAATTGACATCTGATAAGCCCGGAGTAGCTTCCCTTGTTCCCATTCAGTACTATGGCAAATAAACACACTATATAAATTTGACTATAGTCGCTATTGGCAGTGAATGGTAAATTCGACTAGTCGCGATTGGCAGTGAAAGTGTTAAACTTTGTGGGACGTAAATTGTGGACATAGTCCAAATTTTGCATATCTCTTGATCTGTTAGTTGGGTCATTGCCAAACTTCATCAATAGCTTCCTCATTTTAATGGCTCTCCACCCATTGTCATTCGGGTGACCTTGACATTCACCTTGGTGACTTTAACCTTTTTGTAAATAATTTTGGACGTATGTCCAAATGTTAATGCATCAATAGCTTTCTCAAATTGATGACTATCCACCCAGTGTCATTCAGGTGACCTTGACCTTGGTATCAACAATTTTGTATTTACGTCCAAATGTCGAATATCTCTTGATCCATTGGTTGGATCATTATAAAACTTCATAAATAGCTTCCTCACATTGATTGCTGTCCAACCAGTATTTTTTGGTTGACTGTGACCTTCACCTTGGGGGCCTTGACCTTCAGGTCAACAATTTTGGACATACATCCAAATTCTGAATATCTCTTGATCCATTAACCCTTCCTATGCTCTTGACGGAAATTGCCGTCTACTGTTTTTCATTGTTGCTTTAATTCTTAACAAAAAACTGGTTTTGACAGCACATGAGAATCGTCTCCACTGGAGACGATTCTCATGTGCTGTCAAAACGAGGTTTTTGTCGAGAAATATTGCAAATAAAACATTTCCAGCAGACGACAGAATTTAATTCAGCATAGTAAGGGTTAAATGATTAGTCAAATCTTCTGCAATCTTCATCAATAGCTTGCACACATGTATTGATGGATATCTATCTACCAATGTAATTTGGTTGACCTTGACCTTGGTGTCAACAGTTTTGGACATCAAACTTCATAAATACCGTTCTCACATTGATAGCTATCCATCCAGTGTCATTCAGGTGACCTTGACACTTACCTTGGTGACCTTGAATTTTGTGTCAATAATTTTTATTTACTTCCACATGTTGAATATCTCCTGATCTGTTAGTCGGATCATTACCAACTACACCAATAGCTTCCTCACATTGATGGCTATCCAGCCAATGTCACTTGGGTGACCTTGACCTTGGTGACTGTGACCTTCAAATCATATTTTTTTACTACCTCATATTGTGACCTTGACCTTGGTGACCTTGACCATCGTGGTGAATCGCCTTGTTTAGTGGGTGAGACACACCCCGGTGATTGCCTTGTTAATTTTCACACTCTGTATCCTTGTCCATGCAATAGCTCAAGTTTTACCTGATGGATCGTAACTGAATTTGGTACACATGTTTATCTTGGGGAAAACGAGGGACTCTATTCATTATCAAAATTGCCGCATGATTTATCTCCCCTTGATGGCCATTTTTAGCTCGACTATTCGAAGAATAAGTATAGCTTATGTTGTCACCCCGGCGTCGGCGTCGGCGTCACCGTCACGCCTTGGTTAAGGTTTTTAGTCAAGTTTGTATATGGAATACTACTGGCCCTGCACCCACCATACTTGGACAACTTCATCTCCTACATGTCCTCTTGAATTACTTGGTTAATTCCCCTTTGTTAAGGTTTTTAGTCAACCTTGGTTAAGGTTTTTAGTCAAGCTTGTATATGCAATACTACTGGCCCTACACCCACCATACTTGGACAACTTCATCTCCTAGTGATGCACATCAATAACCCCTGATCTATATTTGACCTTGACCTACATTTCCTCTTGAATTACTTACTTAATTCCCCTTGGTTAAGGTTTTTAGTCAACCTTGGTTAAGGTTTTTTTTCAAGCTTGTACATTGAATACTATTGTGCATCCAGACACCATACTTCGACAACCTTTTCTCATAGGTATGTACATCAATAAACCCCTGATCTATATTTGACCTTGACCTACATTTCCTCTTCAATTACTTACTTAATTCCTTTTGGTTAAGGTTTTTAGTCAACCTTCTATATGGAATACTACTGACCCTACACCCACCATACTTGGACAACTTCATCTCCTAGTGATGTACATCAATAACCCCTGATCTATATTTGACCTTGACCTACATTTCCTCTTGAATTACTTACTTAATTCCCCTTGGTTAACGTTTTTTAATCAAGCTTGTAGATGGAATACTCCTGGCCCTACACCAACCATACTTGGACAACTTCATCTCCTATTGATGATACATCACCACCCCTGACTATTATTGGACACCCCATGACCTTATAATTTGACTTGACCTATTTACCTTGAATTACTTACTAATTTCCCCTTGGTTAAGGTTTTTACTCGACCTTGGTTAAGCTTTTTACTCAAGCTTGTACATGGAATACTGTGCATACAGACACCATACTTGACAACCTTTTCATAGTGATGTACATCAATAACCCCTGATCTATATTTGACCTTGACCTACATTTCCTGAATTACTTACTTAATTCTCTTTGGTTAAGGTTTTTAGTCAATTGTAGATGGAATATCATGGCCTACACCAACCATACTTGGACAACTTCATCTCCTAGTGTGTACTCAACAACCCCTGACCTATATTTGACCTTGACCTACTCACCTTGAATTACTTACTTAATTCCCCTTGGTTAAGGTTTTTACTCGACCTTGGTTAAGCTTTTTACTCAAGCTTGTACATGGAATACTATTGTGCATACAGACACCTACTTGGACAACCTTTTCTCATAACGATGTACTTCAATAACCCCTGATCTATATTTGACCTTGACCTACATTTCCTCTTGAATTACTTACTTAATTCTCTTTTGTTAAGGTTTTTAGTCAAGCTTGTAGATGGAATACTCATGGCCCTACACCAACCATACTTGGACAACTTCATCTCCTAGTGATGTACATCAACAACCCCTGACCTATATTTGACCTTGACCTACATTTAACTTTAAATTACTTACTTAATTCCCCTTGGTTAAGGTTTTTACTCAACCTTGGTTAAGGTTTTTAGTCAAGCTTGTAGATGGAATACTATTGTGCATGCAGACACCATACTTGGATAACTTTTTCTCATAGGGATGTACATCAATAACCCCTGACCTTTATTTTACCTTCACCTACATTTAACCTTTAATTACTTGCTTAATGTTTATAGTTTATAGTCAAGCTTGTATATGGAATACTTCTGGGCCTACATCAACCATACTTGGACAACTTCATCTTCTAGTGATGTACATCAATAATCCCTGACCTATATTTGACCTTGACCTACTTTTATCCTTGGATTACTTAGTTATCTCCCCTTGGTTCCGGTTTTTACTCAAGCTTGTATATGGAATACTCCTGGGCCTACAGCAACCATACTTGGAAAACTTTATCTCCTAGTGATGTACATCAATAACCCTTGACCTATATCTGACATTGACCTACATTTAACCTTGAATTACTTACCTAATTTCCCTTGGTTAATGTTTTTAGTCAACCTTGGTTAAGGTTTTTATGCAGGCCGCAGCCACCTTCTTTGTCAAGCTATGTGTACATCGACAACCCTCGTAGTCAAGCTATGCTGTTCTCCTACAGCTCTTGTTAATGTTTGCATTCTGTATCCTATGACTATAGTTCTACTTGACAGATCATAACCAAGATGGCAAACATGTTTATCATGGCAGGAGGAAGAAACCTATTGGTTTTCAGTCAGTTATCTCCTCTTGTTGACTGGCATTACCTCGACGGACGTATATTGTAATTTTCGACATTCTTGTTAGCTTTCTTGTACTTTTAGAGTTGAATCCGATCATACCCATTATTAAAGTTTGTTTGTGTGCCCCTCAAGCCTGAAAATACTCTTATGCACTATAAACAAGGTTCCCTCTATGTCCAGTTTAGAGAGTTTTCACTGTACCAGTAAAAAAACTCATATTCTCTTCCATAGGAAAGAGCAAGAAAAAGAAGAAAGACAAAAAGTGGCAGTCAACTAGGTTTGATATGACTCGAATAACCCAGTTAAATATGGCAAACTTCAGTGCTCCGCATGATAACGAGTCAAATATGGTTGTTCTGGGCAATAGACGC
Source organism: Conchocele bisecta (assembly GCA_029237695.1). NCBI lineage: Eukaryota > Metazoa > Mollusca > Bivalvia > Lucinida > Thyasiridae > Conchocele > Conchocele bisecta. Next base: position 135,420,819 of record CM055266.1, read on the forward strand.
AAACCAATACAAAAGCGGATCGCGGTAGACCAGCATATGAAGTTGAGGGAGCTTTTCTTGCCCATCCCGGAGGATGGTACCACCAGTAAGCTCGAAGAGCAGCTGTATATTCATAAGACGGCTGATGGCTACATGTGTGTGGTATGTTGGAAGGATTGTTCATCACTAACGGACGTGGAACAACATCTGTGCGGGAAGAGACATCAAGTTGTAGTGGTGCAAGAAGGCATACGTGATATGAGGTAAAGTTATTTTAAAGGCAATGTGTCTCAGATATTCAATACGTAACAAATTACATATATCAACCAATCAAATGCATAAGCATATCCTCTGTAGCCTATTTCACCAAAAGTTCATAGTATACTTATCTTGCTAAGTATACTTTGAGGGAGAATTTAAGGATAAATTTATTATTTTTTATTATACTGAATTTATTACATTATCACAGCCAAAAGATACTTAATTTATTACATTATCACAGCCAATTTTGTGTGTGATAATGTAATAAACTCAGTGTAATAATTCTGCATACTTGTAGTCATCAAATATATACAGTCGTTAGTTCTATATGACATAATGCATTTCGGGAAAAATAAATGATTACTCCCTCAAAGTACACTTTGCTAGATATATACTTTGCAATTTGGATGAAATCGGTTATGGATAGTATATATTGTACTATAACACAAACTTTTAGAAGAGAGCCTCGCCCATCGCCTTGCCAGATATTTTTTCCCATTCACGGCACTAGCCTACTATTCTCTATATCTCAGACACAGTGCCTTGTGAACTGTTGTCATACTGTCTGTGTACTTTTCATCAATACGTCGTCCGTAGAATTAATCTTTCAAAACTGGTACATGTATACTTACAGAATAAAATAGTTAAACAGTATCTTGGAACTTCTATATGTCTGAAAGCATAAATAAGGTGGTTATAACAAGTCACATATCTGAGCACACAATGTCCCAATATAGTTCAAAAGGTAAAACTGGGTGATTGTCAACTTTCAGAAACAACTTCGTAGAGAATAAATACGACACAACACTGACCGTGCCAGGGATGGCCTGTAAAGATGGGACTTACTTTCTGGACCTGAATCACGGCAAACTGCGTATATTGAACCTGTGTATCGCAAACATGAACACCGAGCCACTGGAGCTGGTGCACTGTGAGATGATGAGGAAATGTCCCATCATCAATTTCCAGAAGGACGGCGGCTCGATCACAGACCACCTGGACGCAGTGACCATTCCTCCCGGTATGTTACACAGCTCGCGATGGTATGGCAAAACTGAGTGCATTACACGTTACTGTTTGGCTTAACCCTTTGGACCCGAAAGCCCGCTATAGCGGTTTATGCAAACAGTTACGAGCCGGCTCATCTGGATCTGCACTTTTTGAAAGTAATTTTCATATTTTTGAGAACAAAAATACCACCTTTTCATAAATGAACTAGTCTCAACACCATTTTGTGACAGTTTGATTGGTTGCACAATTAACATATCAAAATCCATTCCAGTTACTTAATTAGGGGTGAAAGGGTTAATGCAATTTATCACGTAACAAGATAAATAGAATAGGAAAATAGTTTTTTCGTAATAATATATCGGATAAAAATATTGGGACAGTGACTTTTTTTTTATTGATACTTACATTTACATATTTTTTTGATTTAATGTGTTTATCAGCCAAAAGTTTGTTGCCAGAAAAGCATGGAACAGACAGTAGTGTAATTTTGATATAATTCCAGCACAAAGATATTTACACAATTCCCTAACATTTGATTGGCCTTGCGGCCTTCGTCCAGTATTCCCGCGACTTTTCCAAGTTTATACAAAGATATATTCTACAAAAAGGCCATTCATTCCTATAATAAAGCTAATCGGGCTTGGCTCGGAAACACCGAGAAATTCCTACTATTTCCGAACCAAGCCTGATAAGCTTAAAAAAACATGAGCATTATATTCTATTTATCAGGTGACTTTTAATGCTAGAGGATGGGCAAAAGTAACATGTTTTCCGTTGAAAACGACATGGACTTGTTTCAGTTGAGTCTTTACACTAACATCATTCGGTCATATCATGTGACACTGTTCGACCAATGGAACCCATAGAAAGTAGCTGTGACCAGGATATACATATTTAATCAATGCGGGATATGGCAATTTATTATCAGTCCGTGTGTATTCAGCCAATGCATAGTGAGTTACCTGATAAAACTGGGTTCATTGTATGCTACTTACTATATTATTTAATTAGCCACTCGCCCGCCGATAGGCAAAAGGGGATATGGCGTTAGTTCATGAACGTACATGAGTGCGAGTGTTAGTAACACCTTTCATTTTTATGCCACCGGGTTTCGAAGAAACAGGTGGCATATAGTGTTTGGACCGTCCGTCCGTCCGTCCGTCTGTCCGGGCAGACATTCGGGTACTTATGTGGCTAGCCCCACAGGGTTATGGACTTGTTAAAGGATAGGGTTGGTTACAATTAGCCACCTAAAACATCGTTTTATGTGGCTAAAAATGGTTTTATGTGGCTAATATTTAACATGCGATAAGCCACATAGTTACCTGAAAGTAAAGACGTCCGTCTGTCCGTCCGTCCGTCCGTCCGTCTGTCTGTCTGTCTGTCCGGGCAGACATTCGGGTACTTATGTGGCTAGCCCCACAGGGTTATGGACTTGTTAAAGGATAGGGTTGGTTACAATTAGCCACCTAAAACATCGTTTTATGTGGCTAAAAATGATTTTATGTGGCTAATATTTAACATGCGATAAGCCACATAGTTACCTGAAAGTAAAGACGTCCGTCTGTCTGTCCGTCCGTCACACTTTTCGGTTAACCACTTTGTCACAGTTTCTCAAATATGCTGCAGGTGGCATCCGCGTTCGACAGACGCATTTCTTGTTTAATAACATTTTAACCACAATGTGTGTTTAGGGATGTTTTTATTATCAAAGCTGCCAGCGAAGGGGGATTAACTTTATAATGGTGATAAAGATACCCTTGTTGAAAAAATGTTTTTGCATTGTGGATATACATGTAGCTGTAAAATGTGAGCAGGTTTCGTGAAATAGACATTAGTGAGTGAGTTACTGTTGCAGGCGAGACGTACAACGTGCACATTCGTGTGAAGACAAAGGTCGTCGGCACATACCACGCCACCATGATGTTCCACTTCAAACTGCCCAGCTCTAATGGAGTCCCAGTGCACTTCCACATTGTGCGCTTTGTTACAGGTAACTTTTTTAGTACAGTAAAAGCCCTAAATATTCGGACACAATTTATTCTAGGAAACGCACACAAATATCCAGTTTCCCACAACAAAGAGTGTCCCAACTCCCAATGTTTAGAGTTATTATGGTTGTACTGGTTTATCACATTATAGTAATGAATGGCCTTTTTGTGGAATTTATCGGGGTATAAACTTGGAAAAGTCGCGGGAATACTGGACGAAGGCCTGATAAATTCAACAAAAAGGCCATTCATTCATTCCTTATAATTCCAGCATTTGAAATAAATTCATCAAGAAAATTTGTTTATTTTGACGGACGGCAGCCATTTGTTTGCATTGACAGCACTGATAGCGCACCTGTAGAAAGTAGTTCGGCGTGGGAGTTTACTGGGATATAAATTTTGGACAGAGACTTGCTACGGACCAATCAAATGTTAGGGAATTGAGTAAATATTTTTGTGCTGGAATTATATATATGTTATTTGGATACAATTTATTTTGGGAAAGTCCTATATAATACGGGTTTCCCAAAACAAACGGTGTCCAAATATTTAGGATGGTTACGGTAATAGTTTTAATGGTAGATTTTTATCATATTTCTGAACCTAATTGTACCTATAAGTCACCTGTAAGAAATTGGGGATTGTTAAAAAAAATTATAATACTGATAATATAATTTTTTAGCTCACCTGAGCGAAGCTCATGTGAGTTATTGTTACCGCAATGTGTCTGTCGTTGTCGTCGTCCTTGAACATTTTCAAACGTGTTCTCGGTAACCATTGGGTCTATAGTCACCAAACTTCATTGTCATGGTCCTTAGGTAGGGGGATTACAAAATTGTTAAAATGACGTCATTACGTAATCCAAGATGGCCGCCATCTAAAAATAGCACAAATTCTTCAAAAATCTTCTCAAGAACCGCCAACCGGATTTCGACAAAACTTGGTAGGAAGGATGGATGTACAATGCTCTTTCAAAGTTGTTAAAATGGTGACCCCGGGGTCAAAAATGGGTGTGGCCCGTGGGGTCAATTTGGGGTTAAATTTTATTTTTGATCAATATGGTCATGTCTATATCAAATCGAAGGTATAAAAGAGGCGATCGCTCTGGTACATTTTTTGTCTAAATTGGATGGTCATGTCATCCAAGATGGCCGCCGAAAGGTCAAAAGGTTGTTCTTTTATTAGAGATTACAAAATTCTTCTTCACACAAACCGCTTGGCCCATGGTGGCCAAACTTCACAGTTATGGTCCATGGGTGAAGCCTTTTCAGATTTGTTAAAACGGAGGTCATCGCTAATCCAAGATGGCCGCCGTCTAAAAATAGCACAAATTCTTAAAAAATCTTCTTCTCCTGAACCGCCAGCCAGATTTTGACGAAACTTGGTAGGAATGATCGATGTAGAATGCTCTTTCAAAGTTGTTAGAATGGTGACCCTGGGGTCAAAAATGGGCGTGACCCGTAGGGTCAAATTATGGTCAAATTTGATTTTTGACCGAATATGGTCATGTCTTTATCAAATCGAAGGTATCAAAGAGGCGATCGCTTTGGTACATTTTTGTCGAAATTGGATGGTCTTGTCATCCAAGATGGCCGCCGAAATGTCAAAAGGTCATTCTTTTATTAGAGATTTCAAAATTCTTCTTCACACGAACCGCTTGGCCCAAGGTGGCCAAACTTCACAGTTATGGTCCATGGGTGAAGCCTTTTCAGATTTGTTAAAACGGAGGTCGTCGCTAATCCAAGATGGCCGCCGTCTAAATATAGCACAAATTCTTATAAAATTTTCTCATGAACCGCCAGCCGGATTTCGACGAAACTTGGTAGGAATAGAATGCTCTTTCAAAGGTGTTAAAATGGTGACCCCGGGGTTCAAATTTTATTTTTGGCCGAATATGCTCATGTCATATATCAAATTGAAGGTATCGATGAGGCGATTGCTCTGGTGCAATATTTGTCGGAATCGGATGATTATGTCATCCATGATGGCCGCCAAAAGGTCCATTTATTCGAGATTTTGAACGTCTTTTTCTCAGGAACCACATGGCCGATGCTGACCAAACTTCATAGGAAGTTAAGATCCTTGGGTGAAGCATTTTCAGATTTGGTAAAATTAGTCATCGCTTAATCCAAGATGACCGTAAAAATAGCACAATTTTTTTAAAACACATGAAGTCAATGTCACATTCTCCTCTGGTGTTCATGGAGTCAGATGAGCGAATTAGGGCCATCATGGCCCTCTTGTTTTGTATTGTCAACATGTTTTTCTATCGATATTTGCTAAATTATTATTTTTAAATTAATTACACTAGCATCTATAATTTTGAACTTCTTCCTAAATTTGTTATAGTATTATCATTTCACAAAAATAAAATAAAGAAATTCACTTTTTAGCTCACCTGAGCGAAGCTCATGTGAGCTATTGTTACCGCAATGTGTCCGTCGTCCGTCGCCCGGCGTCCGGCGTCCGGCGTCCGGCGTCCGTCGTCCGTTGTCCGTGAACATTTTCAAAGGTCTTCTCCTCGGTAACCATTGGGCCTATAGTCACCAAACTTCATGGTCATGGTCCTTAGGTAGGGGGATTACAAAATTGTTAAAATTACGTCATTACGTAGTCCAAGATGGCCGCCGTCTAAAAATAGCACAAATTCTTCAAAAATCTTCTTCTCAAGAACCGCCAACCGGATTTCGACAAAACTTGGTAGGAATGATCAATGTACACATATTTTTGACCGAATATGGTCATGTCGTATATCAAATCGAAGGTATCAACGAGGCGATCAATCTGGTGCATTTTTTGTCAAAATCGGATGGTTATGTCATCAAATATGGCCGCCGAAAGGTCAAAAGGTCGTTTTTTTATTAGAGATTTCAAAATTCTTCTTCACATGAACCGCTTGGCCCATGGTAGCCAAACTTAAAACTTATGGTCCATGGGTGAAGCCTTTTCAGATTTGTTAAAATGGAGGTCATCGCTAATCCAAGATGGCCGCTGTCTAAAAATATCATAAATTCTTAAAAAATCTTCTTCTCATGATCCGCTAGCCGGATTTCGACGAAACTTGGTAGGAATGATCGATGTACAATGCCCTTTCAAAGTTGTTAAAATGGTGACCCCGGGGTCAAAAATGGGCATGGCCCGTGGGGTCAAATTGGGGTCAAGTCTTATTTTTGACCGAATATGGTCATGTCCATATCAAATCGAAGGTATCAAAGAGGCGATCACTCTGGTACATGATCGATGTTTTTCGATGTTCATGTCATCCAAGATGGCCTCCGAAAGGTCAAAAGGTTGTTCTTTTATTAGAGATTTCAAAATTCTTCTTCACACGAACCGCTTGGCACATGTTAGCCAAACTGCATGGTTATGGTCCATGGATGAAGCATTTTCAGATTTGTTAAAACGGAGGTCATCGCTAATCCAAGATGGCCGCCGTCTAAAAATAGCACAAATTCTTAAAAAATCTTCTTCTCATGAACCGCCAGCTGGATTTCGACGAAACTAGGTAGGAATGATCGACGTAGAATGCTCTTTCAAAGATGTTAAAATGGTGACCCCGGGGTCAAAAATGGGCGTGGCCCGTGGGGTCAAATTTTATTTTTAACCAAATATGCTCATGTCATATATCAAATTGAAGGTATCGATGAGGCGATTGCTCTGGTGCAATATTTGTCGGAATCGGATGATTATGTCATCCATGATCGCCTCCAAAAGGTCCATTTATTCGAGATTTTGAACGTCTTTTTCTCAGGAACCACATGGCCGATGCTGGCCAAACTTTATAGTAAGTTAAGATCCTTGGGTGAAGCATTTTCAGATTTGGTAAAATGAGAGTCATTGCTTAATCCAAGATTACCGCCATCTAAAAATAGCACAATTTTTTAAAAACACATATGAACTCAATGTCACATTCTCCTCTGGTGTTCATGGAGTCAGGTGAGCGAATTAGGGCCATCATGGCCCTATTGTTTGTTTACTGGTACATGTGTAGTGAAAATACCAAACTATGTCAAGCCATATTGTCTCCCCCTGCTTATCACAGTTTCTGATAGCATGTACTTGAATATAACACATGTTTTGGTGATGTGATCAAACAAAATGGAGCAATTGATTTATATATGTCATTTACTGTGCATGAAGCAAACCACATATTTTATATCAGAGACATCATCTGAGACAGTCACTTTAACCCTTACACCGCTATCTTAATTTTTTTGTTGTCTGCTGTATTATTTTCTATTTTCCATTTTTATCATCAAAAACATGGTTTGACAGCACTTTAGAATAATTTACAACATGCTTTGACAGCAATT
>CM055266.1:135428873-135452736 GCA_029237695.1 Conchocele bisecta
TATATGTAAAAATTAAACATATGTCTTTGTATGTACAAATACATATAGTACACACTACGTATGTGTTGTCATCATAGAAGCACTTATTAACATTTTACATATGTCATATACATGTATCTGCATTTTTTTAAGAAAATGGATATTTTTCAAAGTTTGGGAGCCAATCTATCCAATGAATAGGGTTGCCATTCAAATGCATTAGCAGGGCCTTGTTCTTGATCCAGTGGTACATTTGTGACATTCACTCTGCGATTTTGATGTATAGTGTTTTGCTTTGGTAAAACAGGTGGGTGGGGTAATTCGTTTTTGTTTCCCACATCTAGCCCTGCCTCAGTGAGAACTCTCCCGAGTCACTTTCTGATGAAAGGGAGTATTTATCTGAGTCAGAATCATTCACAATTCTGTCTAAAACTCCGTCAAGTCGCAGATTTCTATCCGCTGTCATTCTATTTGGCACAACTTTCTTTTTTCAATTTCTGTACTTTTTTCCCACTAATAATTCCAGCACAAAAATATTTACACAATTCCCTAACATTTGATTGGCCCGTAGCAAGTCTCTGTCCACAATTTATATCCCAGTAAACTCCACGCCGAACTACTTTCCGTAACCGTGAGGCGCAGTTAAAATAATTCTTAAGAAAAAGGAAAATAAACACATTTTCTTGATGAATTTATTTCAAATGCTGGAATTATAAGGAAGGAATAGCCTTTTTGTGGAATTTATCGGGGATATAAACTTTGAAAAGTCGCAGGAATACTGGACGAGGCCTTCCGTCTAAACAAACCTGTATCTACGGTAAAAACTGAGGTATACCGCTTTTTCACATATCAAAATGACGCTATGATCTTGGCAATTGACATCTGATAAGCCCGGAGGAGTAGCTTCCCTTGTTCCCATTCAGTACTATGGCAAATAAACAAACTATATAAATTTGACTATAGACGCTATTGGCAGTGAATGGTAAATTCGACTAGTCGCGATTGGCAGTGAAAGTGTTAAACTTTGTGGGACGTAAATTTTGGACATAGTCCAAATTTTGCATATCTCTTGATCTGTTAGTTGGGTCATTGCCAAACTTCATCGATAGCTTCCTCATTTTGATGGCTCTCCACCCATTGTCATTCGGGTGACCTTGACATTCACCTTGGTGACTAACCTTTTTGTAAATAATTTTGGACGTATGTCCAAATGTTAATGCATCAATAGCTTTCTCAAATTGATGACTATCCACCCAGTGTCATTCAGGTGATCTTGACCTTGGTATCAACAATTTTGTATTTACGTCCAAATGTCGAATATCTCTTGATCAATTGGTTGGATCATTATAAAACTTCATAAATAGCTTCCTCACATTGATGGCTATCCAACCAGTATTCTTTGGTTGACTGTGACCTTCACCTTGGGGGCCTTGACCTTCAGGTCAACAATTTTGGACATACATCCAAATTCTGAATATCTCTTGATCCATTAACCCTTCCTATGCTCTTGACGGAAATTGCCGTCTGCTGTTTTTCATTGTTGCTTTAATTCTTAACAAAAAACTGGTTTTGACAGCACATGAGAATCCATGTGCTGTCAAAACCAGGTTTTTGTCGAGAAATATTGCAAATAAAACATTTCCAGCAGACGACAGAATTTAATTCAGCATAGTAAGGGTTAAATGATTAGTCAAATCTTCTGCAATCTTCATCAATAGCTTGCTCACATGTATTGATGGATACCTATCTTCCAATGTAATTTGGTTGACCTTGACCTTGGTGTCAACAGTTTTGGACATCAAACTTCATAAATACCGTTCTCACATTGATAGCTATCCATCCAGTGTCATTCAGGTGACCTTGACACTTACCTTGGTGACCTTGAATTTTGTGTCAATAATTTTTATTTACTTCCACATGTTGAATATCTCCTGATCCGTTAGTCGGATCATTACCAACTACAATAGCTTCCTCACATTGATGGCTATCCAGCCAATGTCACTTGTGTGACCTTGACCTTGGTGACTGTGACCTTCATATCATAATTTTTGACTACCTCATATTGTGACCTTGACCTTGGTGACCTTGACCTTCGTGGTGAATCGCCTTGTTTAGTGGGTGAGACACATGCCATGTTAATTTTCACACTCTGTATCCTTGTCCATGCAATCAAGTTCTACCTGATGGATCGTAACTGAATTTGGTACACATGTTTATCTTGGGGAAAACGAGGGACTCTATTCATTATCAAAATTGTCGCATGACTTATCTCCCCTTGATGGCCATTTTCATAGAACGCCTATATTCTCGTAAATAGTTACAGGCGTTCTATAATTACAATCGGTCGATGGGCCGAATGGGGTTCGCTGCGGGAAACTTCGTAAAATGAAAGTGTGCCAATACCAACAAGCTATATGTTAGTTCAATATTGAAACATGCTAACACCTGTAAACATTGATAGGTTATATTAAAATAATAATACGCATGTAATTTGCAAAAAAATAGCTTCCCAATGAAATTTAGTTTAAATAGATTATCCCGTATGGAGCCTCATTTAGAACGTCCGGCACATATAGAGTCAATATTTGAACCTTTTTACTAAACGCCATAGTGTCATGTGTCCAATTTATTGGACACAGGACACTTTTTTTTAATGTAATATACCAACCAATAACAAATTTACGTTTAAAAAGTCAGCTATTTGTTGTTAAATGCGATTTTATTTTCATTGTGACGTCATACTATATTTCGTGTCCTGCCAAACGCGTAATAATACAATGATTGGTCATATTGCCATTACACGTACTGGTCGAAGCCATCGTGTCATTATTGCTGTCTTCATTGTTGATAAGCTCTAATTACGGAAATACAGATACTCATTGTGTACTCGACGATTTGTGAATGCTACAGACGTACATTTCTGCAAATTTGCTAAAGTTGAGAGGACAATACGGCGACAGCCAAGACGCATCAATAATTGACCTACATTTAAAGTCTACCAGCTGCCAGACACGAAACATTCGTTTCAGGTAGGAATTATTTCTTTATTACTGTTGACCAATATTTGAATCGTGCTGACTTCGACAGCACTTTTAATCCACAGGGTACTAAAATAATTCCATTGTATTCAATCTAACATGAATTCAAGTGGGTGGGGGATATTCAACATTGCCTGTGCATGTGCCGAGTCATTGGTTTTCGCGACCAATGTTGTTTCCACAATTGTTGTTTAAATAGCGAATTTATGGTGCATCTCTCGGACTCTGTGTGTTTGTGGCACCTCGATACTTGTAGATTCACTTTGAATATATGTTTTCAGTCCAACAAGTCAATTCATTATCTATTTAGGCTATTATCTGTTATCTGTTATCTATTGTCTATATAGTATAGGCTTTTAGCCACTTAAAAAAGACACTACTTTCATCCCCCCCCCCCCACGAGAGTAAAATGTGTTTATAAAAACTGTAACAACAGTGATGAAATAAGTAAAAAAATTGAGGTGTGCGAATCCAGGTACACTGCATTTGCACAGCGGTGACTTTCCCCGAAATATCATGAATATAGGCCGGTGCAGTATTTCTATTAAGTATTAAAAGTGTACCCGGCTTCGCACCGTGTATGTGGCTTTGCACACACCATATTTTACATGTCTGATTATTCTGTTGTTTTCTTAAGACAAGTGTTTTCAGAAAGTCACGTGTTTACACGATTTAGAAAAATAAAACAACAGTGACCAAACAAGTAAAAAAATTGAAATGCAGTATTTGTATTAAGATATTTGTATTGCAGTGGGTGCATGGGCTTCCTAAAATTTATTTGTACACAGGGTACCCATGTTTGGTCTGGGGTGGTGATGAGGGACTTCTTTGCTTCATTGGGTGACCTCGCGAAATATGGGCGGGGGTGGAGACTGTATGTTTGTTGGGATTACAATCGTGTCTGTTAATTCTGCACACCTAATAATAATTTTCGTGAAAATGTCCATATTCAGTCTAAATTTCCTGAACATTCAAGGCAGTTCTTAGCCAAGATAATCACGGCTAAACAGATGGCTTTTACTATTTCATCTGTCGTCTATTATCTGTATCCGCCTAGCGGAGACCCAGCCAAATTTGATCAAAATATCAGTCCATTTTGTCCTTGAGTTTTGCGAATAATACGGGAATAAAATAATAACCAATGTCGGTATATTTGCATGTGTATTATTGGTTTATGAAGCTTTTTTTTAACAGATCTGTTGTTGATCTATTAATTTAGTAAGCAGGACCACTAATCATTTTGACCATGTTCTGAATAACTTTTTACCAAACTATCTGAATGGATAAATTGTGACTTAGTATACCGTTAATCAGCTGATTTATTCCAAAATCAACATAATTTATTCTGACGTAATTAAGCTGGGCAAAACATTACGTGAATTGTGCATTAGCCGGTGCGCAGAATTAGCCGAAATGACATTTTTTTATATGCAGATCAGAATGTCAGTTTTCATTGGTTTGATACATGTACAGATATGTATGTCAGTGATTCTATATTTTATGTACATCTGGTGTCCCGGTGTAATTTACTGACAAATCACACAATTTATAAGGAAATTTTTTTTTTTCAGTAAAGAAACTATGTATAATACCATGTATATAACGATGTTTGGTACATGTGGTAAAACACGGCATTCTGTTAGTTGCCAAGCTATTTTGTTTTGCTTAACTTTACTGATTCATATTAAATACATGGTGTTGGGTTGCCATAAATGAGAAATTCCACGACTTGCTACTAAATTTCTCTGTTTCGCACTAATACAATTAGCTTACCATATTCTTGACACTTTTCTAAATAGATGCCCCTTCAGTTGTATGTTTTATGCCGTTGAAAAGAAAAAATGTAAATGTAAAGCTATATTTACGTCATGTAAATGTACATAACGGAAATTACATTTCTGAGACCCCTGGTCCCCTTGAAGTGGAAATAAAATTAAAAAAATGACGAGAACAATTGGCTATACTGTTATAAATGTAACAACTGGACTGTCACCCAATGGAATAAACACAGTTTAATGAATTATTGGTTCTACATCGAAACTAGAAAATCGACACCAATATGTACATAAAATATCGAATCACTGATGTCTCATTATTATTGAACCATGTTATTGTAGTTGCGAACAATAACTTGCAATCTACTCCTGTACCGTCTGTAGCAGAGTTACTATTCCATTCATACATGTAGGCTTCCTCTACATAATAGCTAATCAGATCTGATTTACACTTTAGTTGTTAATTGTGACACAATTTGTATATTTTCCATCTGAAAAAAAAATATTATAAAAGTAATACGTATGGATCACGATTTGCCTGGTTTGGCCCTCATGCACGTTTTCATCTTTCGCTCTTTCTGTTACATGGGAGTTGAATTGGGTAATTGCCCATTATAGAAGTAGTAAGATTATTACTGATCCTACTGCTTTTGGGAGGGGCCATGTGATTCTGGTGTGGCGAGGACCTGGCATCAGACCAGGATCATCCTGATTTCAGGGCTGAGTATATAGTTCTTTTATTGTAAATATTAATTTCTGATTTTAGGATTTTCCCCCCATTTGTACATGTACTTGAACATGTACTTGTACAGGTAATGGGATTTATTACTAAACCCATTGACCCGGCCTTAAATGACCGCATCTGTTGATAGGCCGTTAGACCCCAACAAACAAATAAATGATATACGTAGGCTTCCTCTACAGAATAGCTAATCAGATCTGATTTACACTTTAGTTGTTAATTGTGACCTAATTTGTATATTTGAAAAAAAAACTATTATAAAAGTAATACAAAACTTTACGTGGGTGGTGGTCGGGAGAACGAGACGACTTAAATTAACGGTAGTGGTTCCTCCATATAGGAATCACTATTTGCCTGGTTTGACCCTTCAGTACATTTTTATCTTTGGCTCTTTTGTTACCTTGGAGTTGAATTGGGTTATTGCCCATTATAAAAGTAGTAAGATTATTACTATCCTACTGCTTTTGGGAGGGGCTAAGTGATTCTGGTGTGGCGAGGACCTGGTATCGGACCAGGATTGTTCTGATTTCAGCGCTGAATATATAGTTTTGTTATTGTAAATATTCAGTTCTGATTTTGGGATATTTTCCCCCCATTTGTACATGTACGTGAAAATATACATGTACTTTTTTCTTTTTGTATGAAACGTGAATTTCGTCACTGATATCAGGGCGATAACTGTGTTTCCATTAAAAAAAGGTTAATGGAAACTATATTCTGTCTGCTTAGTTTTGTTATGTGCACTATGATCGTACTTTATAATGTGTCAATAAAAATATTTGTTCGGGCGACACATTTAATGGGTGGGTATAAATAAAATGTCATGTCTCATTTGCATATCAAAATAGCCTGATACCACCGCGAGTCACTATCATAAAATCAATATTACTGAATGATTATATGTGTATAGTGGGCCTGCACTCGTAATTTTTAAAACTGGCGGAATACATGTACCGTAGTTACACAATTATACACTTATTTAATTCTTATAGGCAAACAGTTATGCCTACTAGATGGGACCACAGGTTGAAGTACATTGTAATGGACCGAGGTCTATAAATACATTAAAATACGCCTAAAAGCGTCCATAAACGAAACAAAAAGCTAAAACAAGTTTTGTTACTCCCTCTATAACACACACATATATATATCTCGGTCCGTTACTTCAACCTGTGGATAGGACCCCAACTTTAGCTGCTACATGTAATTTGCGAACCAGATCTCTTATTCACTATTCTGCAGAGGAAGACTATGAATGGAAACGTAACTGCTACGGACAGTACGGTTGTAGATTTCAAGAGTTACTGTTCACAACTATGAACAATGTGGCTTACTCGCTTACCACATTTATCCAAGTGTTGTGAGTTTGATGCCCGGGTGGGATTGTAGTTCTCTAAGCACTGTTTTCATGTTGGAAAGTTGCGGAGTCATTTGCTGAGTAATGGTTAATACTGGTAAGAAATTCAATAAAAGGCTAACCATGTACATAATAGTGTTTGATTGTTTGTTTCAGGGAAGCCGTCTACAGATCTTAGCCATCTGGATTATTCGTCGAGCCTCTTCAACTTCACCCTGCAGTCGAGGCAGACACCAGCAGGGCTATTGAGATAGTATATGGGCGGTTTCAGAAGAAGCAGATAAGGCGGAAATTGTTTCTCATTCTGCTGTTGAAGGACAAAGGCCACCAGAAGAATCGCTGCCCGAAGACACAACTCCACCTGGGCAACAAGTTGCCAAACACTCGCGAAATGGGAACTGATCCAGTTCCTGACCTACACGAAGCAAAATATAGTGTCGCCATGACAGACTGTCATCATCTTAAGATCAGCGACATCTGAAAATATAACCCATCGAGGAAGAGCTTGAGAAAGACAAGTTCAGTTACAAAAAATTAATTAACCATTTAACCGGAGTACCATCCATGCCAGCGGCAGTGTTTGTGTGGTTCTTAACTCTGATTTCTGCTCTAATCATCTAATCAACCTGTTGAAAGGATGTGTCGTGAAGACATGTTACTTCTTGTGTTGATGGAATTGAGAATGAATCTTATTCACACAAATCTGACTTGTGCAGTTTTAAGATTTGTCAATATTTTTTGAATCGGTGACTCATTCTTGTGGTGGACAGAATGACATTTGTACATTTCTGATTATGTGACACTCGAAGGACTAGATATTGAAATGGTCAGAAATATATTTACTATGCTTTTACACATATGTGGCTGTGACCTCAGGTTGAAGTAACGGACCATGGCCTATAAATACATTAAATATACCTAAGAGCATCAATAAGTGAGAGAAAAATAAGCTAAACAAAATGTATTTACTCCATGTATTTTATTTCACTTATTGATGCTTTTAGGTATATTTAATGTATTTATAGGTATTGGTCCGTTACTTTAACCGTTGGCTGTGACAGGATAATGTGGTTTATGGGATTTGTGGACCAGTGTAGCTCCTGATCAAATAGTACACTCCTGTAGCCTGATAATGATGTGGCTTGTTTAGAAGCATGATGGAGATTTCATTAATGCAATGGTGAACAGTGCAGATCCTGTGCGGATATGTGTATCTACACTGGTCGCAAATCCCATAAGCCCCATTTCTCCAGTCACAGACATTTATATTTGAGTCAAATTTAAAATTCCTACGCCAACCTAGAATGATTAACATTTAAGGTATTGCATTCAATCTTTGATTCATAAAATTTCTGTTTAACGTCCACAGTCTATAAAGTCTATATTTGGTTGGTTTCACATGGTTTCAGTTATCTTCGCAATAAAGGATTTTACTTGAAACATCCAGAATAGACCAAAGACAAACTTTGTAGACTTTCGAAGGGAAACGAAAATTTACGAATTAATGATGTATTTTTGTGCTATTATCATGATTATAATTGAAATCAATGCCCAATGGTCAAACTTGTAACAAATTACATGTGTACAATAAATTTCGACTTCGAAATTTGACTTCGAATGAAATGGTGCAATTGGTTGATATTGGTCATTTAGCAGTGCATGATGTGACAAAACAACATATTGAGGCATCATCTGTAACACAGTGCCTTCAATCATGATTCATACCCAGGCATACAAAGTATGTCG
The DNA here is from genome assembly GCA_029237695.1 of Conchocele bisecta. Classification (NCBI taxonomy): domain Eukaryota; kingdom Metazoa; phylum Mollusca; class Bivalvia; order Lucinida; family Thyasiridae; genus Conchocele; species Conchocele bisecta. The sequence goes on from CM055266.1 coordinate 135,437,511, forward strand.
AGGTGTATATAGTGTTTTTGTATTTTTCGTCCATCCGTAGATTTGCGTTAAAGGTTTTTGGGTACCCATTATATCTGCAACCGTAAATCGCATTGAGTTGAATCTTCATGTACTTCTTTATCGTCATCCATATTTTTTATACTGTAGCACACCGATGTGGCTTTCCTGCACAAGGTCAAATTACTTAAAGTTTTGAAATATTTGCATCAAACATGTCAAAGTTTTTAAGTACACAATGTCTCTGCAACCGCAAGTCGGGTTGACTTGACTTCCAAACTTCATATATATACTTCTTTATGAAGTTAGAAGATCAATATTTTCTTTCTATAGCCCTGGTGGGTGCATGTGATGGGTAATTTAACAATCGCGATTCATCCTTACCGGAAATCCGACTGGAGACCTGGTTTGGGGCCTCACATACGTCTTTGCATTTTGGTATGTGACAGTTGAATCTGGTTATATCTCTTGTGTGAGTATTACGATTATTCGCAATCCTTTTTTAGGGAAAGGGGCCAAGTGACTTTGGTGTGGTATGGACCTGGCATCAGGTCAGGTTATTCTAATTTCAGGGCTGACTTTATTTTTCTCGATAAATTATTATTAGACCATAGCTGTTGATAGGCCGTTAAACACCATTAAACAAACATTCTATAGCCCACTCATACGGCTTTCATGCACACAGTGAAGGTGAAATTACTATTGAAACTTGCGTTAAATGTTTTGAAATATATGCGTTAAAGTTTTAAGTAAACAATTTCTCTGCAACCGTAAGTCAGATTGAATTGAAACTTCATATATTTGTCTATCAACAATCAACATCCATATTTTCATTTTATAGCCCACACATGTGACTTTCATGCCCAAGGTCAAGGTCAAATTGTGTTAAATGTTTTGAAATATTTGCATTAAAGTTTTAATGTACACAATTTATCTGCAACCGTATGTTGGATCAACTGGAAATGTCACATACTTCTTTATCAACAGCCATATTTTCATTCTATATCTCACCTAAGCGGCTTTCATGCCAAAGGTCAAGGCCCAAATGACTTTGCTACGGCCGAGGGTATGTGTGAGACCCCGCTCACTTGCTCTAGTCCTTAAAAGCAAGAATAACATATCTTACCATACATGTACTGATTTCTTTTGTTTTTTTCGGATACATGTACTGATTTTGTGTCCCGAGCATAACTGGAATTCCTTTTTGTATAGTTATCACAACTCTTGCCTCACTAATATTCCAGTGTTCTCCTTTTGTTTTTTCACGCATTGATTTTTGTATTTGGCACATGGCGATATTTCAAATTTGACCTAATATGGTCCCGATTATATCAAATCGAAGGTATCGTGGGTATTGTCAAAATCGGATGATACATCATACAAGATGGCCGCTGACAGGTCATCCTTTAATTATAGATTTCGTCTTCTTCTCATGTACCGTTTGGCCGACGCTGGTCAGACTTCACAGTTGTGGTGCGTGGGTGAAGCATTTTCATGTTTGTTAAAATGGAGGTTGTCGCATAATCCAAGATGGCCGTCGTAGAAAAATTTGGTAAAATTCTTAAAAAAATCATATCAACCATGTTAATTTTACATTATTATTAATTTTTACATCAAGCTTGAATTGAGCCACTTTGATATCAAGGGCGATAACATTGACTCTTTAAAATGTTAATGGAAACAACTATTTATTCTCTCTATTTATCTTTTGATGTGCAATGATCATATTTTGTAACAAGTCAATACAAATATTTATTCAGGTGACACATTTAGTTGATATAAATAATAAAAATAAAAATGACCTGCCTCATTTACAATCAAAATAGCACGATGATACAACCTATCAGTAAACCTAATATTACTAAGTGAATATTTCTGTGTAGCGGGCACTCGTTATTTTTGAAAATGTTGGAATAGTTACACAATTATACTTATTTAATATTTAATTCCTATAAAGAACACTTTGTGCCAAACAGATGGGCACCCCAATTCAAATCATGATTTGCAACTTTGCTGAAGGATGTCTGGCACCCAGTCATTAAGTGCAAAGGCACGACACTTGTCTTATCAGCTCATTCACAAACACCACATCATACAAAACACTTGTCACATGGTTTCACCAGTGGGTGTACAGTACAAAGTCCAGTGACATGGTGTGTAATTGCATCCCGTAACATTTGGTCAGGTGTGTGTTTTTTTACTTTAACCTACGTTTTCTGGGGGAAATAACTACCTGTATAATATATGTGAAAATCACTACAATGGAAGAAATTGAATGTATGTTCTCGCACCCCCTTCCAAACTCCATTCACAATTCACACCCCCTCTGCATGAATCTGGATACTCCACTGCAGTGCAAAGTCGCAGAACAATTTTTGACATACAGCCGTTTGAATGTGTACTTGTGTGTGTGTAATATTTCTCAGACTTTTTCAAGGCAATGATTTCTGTTTCGATGTAATGTATGACCTGTCGTGAATTTCACTCACAAGTTCATATTGGTGCTTGTAGGAGTATTTTATATCCAGTATACATTTTCTATGGCTTTCACATTCTGTAAAACCGTCTGGAGTTTCGACAATGAAATGGAGAAATGGCAAAACATTTTCATGTGTCTGAATTGTGGATTATTTCTGGCACAATCATAACTTTGGCTTATAACGTCGTTCAAATTGTACTGCGTCAATTTTATCGAATTTAAGATTGCATATTTCATGACTTTCTTCAAAACGCCGAGTTTTAGAAGTTGATGGTTTTAGGATTTTTATATCATGCACTGCAGTGCCGGTGATAAGTCGCTAGGTGGCGTTGCCAAGTCGGACTGTTGAAACAGTTGTACTGTGCGGACTCACCGAAACAAACCGCCAGTGGACGCGTTACACTAGTTTTGCAATGTAATCTCCCTGGGTAAGTTTATAGATCGCGGCTCAGTCAGCGTGCGACTAGATGTCGGTTTTTTTTGTTAGGGGAAAGTACTAAAATTGGGAAAATTGGGCCCGCGCAATATTTAAAATTGCGCCATGTCAATTAAAGTTGGTGCAGGATGTTGAATGTAATATCTTTTATAATGGAAAGACAGAGTTTAATGAAACATACGCAGTAATGCTTAACAGGTTGCCAATTAGTATCCCCTCGCCGATAGGCAAGAGCTGGATATCGTTAGTCCATGTATTGCGTACGTATGTACGTACGCTAGTAAACACATTTCATTTTTCAATAACTTGTGAACTGCTTCCACGATTTTGAGATTATTTGACCATAATGTGTGTATGGATGGAGCATGGTTTAGCATATGAGTAGACTCATATGACCCACGTTCGACCGCCCAAGGTCACGGAGTACTTTTTTATTATCAAGGCTGCCAGCGAGGAGATTAGCTTCGTTTAATGATGCCAGTGCGAGGGATTAGCTTCGTTTAATGATGCCAGTTCTTGCATTATGGTATAGTTTGCTTTAATCTAACAATTTTCTGGTTTTGACGAAGAATCGGTTACCATGGATGTGAATATAAATCTAAAGAACGTGAATGTATGGTGTCATACATATCATCGAACCGGTATGTCACTTCTATGTGATACATATCAATCGAAATCCGTCCGTTTGCTTGGAAAAGTTTCAAGAAAATTTACTGTAAAAATGACGTCACAGAATACGTCACGTCGGAAAAACAGGTTCGGAAACCACTGATCCCATACCCTGATATCTAGTACTTTACATGCTACTTGCAAACATGTAGTTGGCCTCAATAATAATAACATACACTCAAAGCGTTCTTTTATAACATGATCATTCATGTTATAATTGTTCTTGTTAATGTTTGCATTCTGTATCGTATAACTATAGTTCTACTTGACAGATCATAACCAAGATGGCAAACATGTTTATCATGGCAGGAGGAAGAAACCTATTGGTTTTCAGTCAGTTATCTCCTCTTCTTCTTCTTGATGATAACGACACTCCCTCAAATTTGAAGATTATGTGCCGGCGCCTAATTTAGAGTGAATATAAATATACAGTGATGTAGGGGGAGGTAGTGGGTCGTAAAACTATATACACATGCAGTAGTTTACTGGTGGTAGATTGGAGTGAGGACAGCCACAGGGATAAGGGCTTTGAAAGCATCCACTGTGGCTGCTTCATGAGCAGAGGATGGCAGGAGGTTCCATTGAGTATAGTGTGGGGGTAGAAGGCAAATTTTGTGATGAGTCTTTTGTTTGTAGAAATGTGTCTAAATGAGTGAATATTGAGTTGTCTAGTTCGGCGATCAACAGGGTTAAGTAAATTTATTGGGGGTTTGATAGCAACTACTTGGTGGACGATTTTGTAGAGCATAATTAATCGGCAGCGTGTTCTACGAATTTCAAGAGAGGGCCAGTTGAGATTTTGTAACATGTTGGATACTGAGCTGGTGTTATGGTAACGGTGGGAAACAAACCTGGCTGCACGTCTTTGAACTTTCTCTATCTGGTTAATTTGTGATTTTGTGTGAGGGTCCCAAACTGAAGAAGAATATTCAAGTTTGGGCCGAACAAGTGCTGTTGTATGCATGATCTTTAACTTTGGTGGAGTTTATCTTAAACAAATTTCGTTTTAGGAATCCCAAGGATTGGTTGGCCTTACTGGTATTGTTTTTATGTGTTTGTCCCATTTTAGATTACTTTGGAGTGTGAGGCCTAAATATTTTGCATTTGATACATTTTCTAATTGATGGCCATGAAGTTTGTAGGTAAATTTTATCGGATTTCTTTTTTGAGTTACACTGAGAATGTTGCATTTATCTGGATGAAAGTGCATGAGCCAGTCTTGCTCCCACCTACCAGCAGAATTTAGGTCTGATTGGAGTAGCTCAGCATCTGTGATTATGTGTATTTCTTTATAAATAATACTGTCGTCTGCGAAAAGTCTGAGGGTGCTATATTGTAGGTAGTCTGGGTGGAAATCATTTATGTATGATGGAAGAGGATAGGCCCCAAGACAGTGCCCTGGGGTACGCCTGAAGTGACTGGTGCCTTATTTGACATTTCGCCCTCCAGGACTACTGTCTGGGTCCTATCAGTAAGAAAGTCGGAGATCCAGTTAAGAGCGTTGCAGTTGATGCCGTAGAATTTAAGTTTGTAGAGAAGGTGTTTGTGGGGAACTTTATCAAAAGCTTTGGCAAAATCCATAATGATGGTGTCAGTTTGTAATATTTCGGTCATTTGATTGGCAAAGATTTTGGAGAAAAGAGATGAGTTGGGTTTCACAAGAGCGGGATGATCTGAAGCCATGTTGTAAATCGTATAAAATATTATTGTTTTCCAAATGTGACATCATATTACTTGATACAACATGTTCTAGAAGTTTACAGCAAATGCATGTCAGAGATATTGGCCGATAGTTAATGGCATCGTGCTTGTCTCCTTTTTTAAATACTGGACATACATTTGCGTGTTTCCAATCACTAGGGATTTTGCCTAAGGACAGGGAGGTTGACTGGCATTACCTCGACGGACGTATATTGTAATTTTCGACATTCTTGTTAGCTTTCTTGTACTTTTAGAGTTGAATCCGATCATACCCATTATTAAAGTTGGTTTGTGTGCCCCTCAAGCCTGAAAATACTCTTATGCACTATAAACAAGGTTCCCTCTTTGTCCAGTTTAGAGAGTTTTCACTGTACCAGTAAAAAACTCATATTCTCTTCCATAGGAAAGAGCAAGAAAAAGAAGAAAGACAAAAAGTGGCAGTCAACTAGGTTTGATATGACTCGAATAACTCAGTTAAATATTGCAAACTTCAGTGCTCCGCATGATAACGAGTCAAATATGGTTGTTCTGGGCAATAGACGCAAACCAATACAAAAGCGGATCGCGGTAGACCAGCATATGAAGTTGAGGGAGCTTTTCTTGCCCATCCCAGAGGATGGTACGACCAGTAAGCTCGAAGGGCAGCTGTATATTCATAAGACGGCTGATGGCTACATGTGTGTGGTATGTTGGAAGGATTGTTCATCACTAATGGACGTGGAACAACATCTGTGCGGGAAGAGACATCAAGTTGTAGTGGTGCAAGAAGGCATACGTGATATGAGGTAAAGTTATTTTAAAGGCACTGTGTCTCAGATATTCAATACGTAGCAAATTACATATATCAACCAATCAAATGCATAAGCATATCCTCTGTCCATCATTGTTTCTGTAGCCTATTTCACCAAAAGTTCATAGTATACTTATCTTGCTAAGTATACTTTGAGGGAGAATTTAAGGATAAATTTATTATTTTTTATTATACTGAATTTATTACATTATCACAGCCAAAAGATACTTAATTTATTACATTATCACAGCCAATTTTGTCTGTGATAATGTAATAAACTCAGTATAATAATTCTGCATACTTGTAGTCATCAAATATATACAGTCGTTAGTTCTATATGACATAATGCATTTCGGGAAAAATAAATGATTACTCCCTCAAAGTACACTTTGCTAGATATATAAAGTATACTTTGCAATTTGGATGAAATCGGTTACGGATAGTATATATTGTAATATAACACAAACTTTTAGAAGAGAGCCTCGCCCATCCCGTTTCCTAAGCCTTGCCAGATATTTTTTCCCATTCACGGCACTAACCTACTATTCTCTATATCTCAGACACAGTGCCTTGTGAACTGTTGTCATACTGTCTGTGTACTTTTCATCAATACGTCGTCCGTAGAATTAATTTTTCAAAACTGGTACATGTATACTTACAGAATGAAATAGTAAAACAGTATCTTGGAACTTCTATATGTCTGAAAGCATAAATAAGGTGGTTATAACAAGTCACATATCTGAGCACACAATGTCCCAATATAGTTCAAAAGGTAAAACTGGGTGATTGTCAACTTTCAGAAACAACTTCGTAGAGAATAAACACGACACAACACTCACCGTGCCAGGGATGGCCTGTAAAGATGGGACTTACTTTCTGGACCTGAATCACGGCAAGCTGCGTATATTGAACCTGTGTATCGCAAACCTGAACACTGAGCCACTGGAGCTGGTGCACTGTGAGATGATGAGGAAATGTCCCATCATTAATTTCCAGAAGGACGGCGGCTCGATCACTGACCACCTGGATGCAGTGACCATTCCTCCCGGTATGTTACACAGCTCGCGATGGTGTGGCAAAACTGAGTGCATTACACGTTATTGTTTGGTTTAACCCTTTGGACCCAAAAGCCTGCTATAGAGTTTTATGCAAACAGTCTAGATCCAGATGAGCCGGCTCGTAACGAGCCGGCTCATCTGGATCTGCACTTTTTGAAAATAATTTTCATATTTTTGAGAACAAAAATACCACCTTTTCATAAATGGACTACTCTGAACACCATTTTGTGACAGTTTGATTGGTTGCACAATTAACATATCAAAATCCATTCCAGTTACTTAATTAGGGGTGAAAGGGTTAATGCAATTTATCATGTAACAAGATAAATAGAATAGGAAAATTGTTTTTTCGTAATAATATATCGGATAAAAATATTGGGACAGTGACTTTTTTTTTATTGATACTTACATTTACATATTATTATTTTTTAATGTGTTTATCAGCCAAAAGTTTGTTGGCAGAAAAGCATGGAACAGACCTTAGTGTAATTTTGATATAATTCAAGCACAAAAAAATTTGCACAATTCCTTAACATTTGATTGGCCTTCCGGCCTTCGTCCAGTATTCACGCGACTTCCAAGTTTATACCCCGATAAATTCCACAAAAAGGCCATTCCTTCCTATAATAAAGATAATCGGGCTTGGCTCGGAAATGCTTAGGAGTTCCGAGGCTGACCGAGAAATTCCTACTATTTCCGAACCAAGCCTGATAAGCTTAAAAAAACATGAGCGTTATATTCTATTTATCAGGCGTGAATTTTTTAATGCTAGAGGATGGGCAGGGCAGAAGTAACAATGTTTAATGCTAAGAAGGATGGGCAGGAGAAGTTAACAATGTTTTAATTGCTAGAAGGATGGAACTGGGCAAGAAAGTAACAATGTTTTAATGCTAGAGGATGGGCAGGCAGAAGTAACATGTTTTAATGTGAGGTGGATCGAAGTAACATTATTTTTAATGTTAGAGGATGGGCAGGCCGAAGTAACATGTTTTTAAATGCCTAAGAGGATGGGACAAGCAAAGAAAGGGATACCATGTTTTAATGCCTAGAGGATGGCAGGCAGAAGTTAACATGTTTTAATTGCTAGAGGATGTGAACAAGGCAAGAAGTAAACCATGTCTTTTTAATGCTAGAGGATGGGCAGGCAGAAGTAACATTTGTTTTATGCTAAGAGGATGGGCACGGTAAGAAGTAACATGTTTTAATGCTAGAAGGAATGGGAGGTCAGAAGTAACATGTTTTAATGCTAAGAGAATGGACAGCAGAAGTAAACATGTTTTTAATGTTAGAGGTTGGGCAGGCAGAAGTAACATGTTTTAATGCTAGAGGATGGGCAGAAGTAACATGTTTTAATGCTAGAGGATGGGCAGAAGTAACATGTTTTAATGCTAGAGGATGGGCAGGCAGAAGTAACATGTTTTAATGCTAGAGGATGGGCAGGCAGAAGTAACATGTTTTAATGCTAGAGGATGGGCTAGGCAGAAGTAACATGTTTTAATGCTAGAGGATGGGCAGGCAGAAGTAACATGTTTTAATGCTAGAGGATGGGTAGGCAGAAGTAACATGTTTTAATGCTAGAGGATGGGCAGGCAGAAGTAACTGTTTTAATGCTTTTGAGTGGGCAGGCAGAAGTAACATGTTTTAATGCTAGTGGGCAGGCAGAAGTAACATGTTTTAATGCTAGAGGATGGGCAGGCAGAAGTAACATGTTTTAATGCTAGAGGATGGGCAGGCAGAAGTAACATGTTTTAATGCTAGAGGATGGGCAGGCAGAGTAACATGTTTTAATGCTAGAGGATGGGCAGGCAGAAGTAAACATGTTTTAATGCTAGAGGATGGGTAGGCAGAAGTAACATGTTTTAATGCTAGGGAGGGTAGGAGAAGTAATGGGCTTTTTAGGCTAGAGGATGGGTAGGCAGAAGTAACATGTTTTAATGCTAGAGGATGGGTAGGCAGAAGTAACATGTTTTAATGCTAGAGGATGGGTAGGCAGAGTAACATGTTTTAATGCTAGAGGAGGATGGGTAGGCAGAAGTAACATGTTTTAATGCTAGAGGATGGGTAGGCAGAAGTAACATGTTTTAATGCTAGAGGATGGGTAGGCAGAAGTAACATGTTTTAATGCTAGAGGATGGGCAGGCAGAAGTAACATGTTTTAATGCTAGAGGATGGGCAGGCAGAAGTAACATTTTAATGTAGAGGATGGGAGGCAGAAGTAACATGTTTTAATGCTAGAGGATGGGCAGGCAGAAGTAACATGTTTTAATGCTAGAGGATGGGCAGGCAGAAGTAACATGTTTTAATGCTAGAGGATGGGTAGGCAGAAGTAACATGTTTTAATGCTAGAGGATGGGCAGGCAGAAGTAACTGTTTTAATGCTAGAGGATGGACAGGCAGAAGTAATGTTTTAATGCTAGAGGATGGGCAGGCAGAAGTAACATGTTTTAATGTAGAGGATGGGCAGGCAGAAGTAACATGTTTTAATGCTAGAGGATGGGCAGGCAGAAGTAACATGTTTTAATGTAGAGGATGGGCAGGCAGAAGTAACATGTTTTAATGCTAGAGGATGGGACAGGCAGAAGTAACATGTTTTAATGTAGAGGATGGGCAGGCAGAAGTAACATGTTTTAATGCTAGAGGATGGGCAGGCAGAAGTAACATTGTTTTAATGCTAGAGGATGGCAGGCAGAAGTAACATGTTTTAATGCTAGAGGATGGACAGGAGAGTTAAACCAGTTTAATCTGTACGACATGTTTTAATGTTAGAGGATGGGCAGGCAGAAGTAACATGTTTTAATGCTAGAGGATGGGAGGCAGAGCATGTTTTAATGTAGAGGAAGGGCAGGCAGTGTAATGTTTTTAATGCTAGAGGATGGGACAGGCAGAAGTAACATGTTTTAATGCTAGAGGATGGGCAGGCAGAAGTAACATGTTTTAATGTTAGAGGATGGGCAGGCAGAAGTAACATGTTTTAATGCTAGAGGATGGACAGGCAGAAGTAACATGTTTTAATGTTAGAGGATGGGCAGGCAGAAGTAACATGTTTTAATGTTAGAGGATGGGCAGGCAGAAGTAACATGTTTTAATGTTAGAGGATGGGCAGGCAGAAGTAACATGTTTTAATGCTAGAGGATGGGCAGGCAGAAGTAACATGTTTTAATGCTAGAGATGGGCAGGCAGAGTAACTGTTTTAATGTTAGAGTGGGCAGGCGAAGTATGTTTTAATGTAGAGGATGGACAGGCAGAAGTAACATGTTTTAATGTAGAGGATGGACAGGCAGAAGTAACATGTTTTAATGTAGAGGATGGGAGGCAGAAGTAACATGTTTTAATGTTCATGGACAGGCAGAAGTAACATGTTTTAATGCTAGAGGATGGGCAGGCAGAAGTAACATGTTTTAATGCTAGAGGATGGACAGGCAGAAGTAACATGTTTTAATGTTAGAGGATGGACAGGCAGAAGTAACATGTGTGAATAGAGATGGGAGGCAGAAGTATGTTTTATGCTAGAGGTGGGCAGGCAGAAGTAACATGTTTTAATGCTAGAGGATGGACAGGCAGAAGTAACATGTTTTAATGTTAGAGGATGGACAGGCAGAAGTAACATGTTTTAATGCTAGAGGATGGACAGGCAGAAGTAACATGTTTTAATGTTAGAGGATGGACAGGCAGAAGTAACATGTTTTAATGCTAGAGGATGGACAGGCAGAAGTAACATGTTTTAATGTTAGAGGATGGACAGGCAGAAGTAACATGTTTTAATGCTAGAGGATGGGCAGGCAGAAGTAACATGTTTTAATGCTAGAGGATGGACAGGCAGAAGTAACATGTTTTAATGTTAGAGGATGGGCAGGCAGAAGTAACATGTTTTAATGCTAGAGGATGGGACAGGCAGAAGTAGAACATGTTTTAATGCTAGAGGATGGGCAGGCAGAAGTAACATGTTTTAATGCTAGAGGATGGACAGGCAGAAGTAACTGTTTTAATGTTAGGATGGGCAGGCAAGAATAATGATGTAGGGTGGGCAGGCAGAAGTAATCATGTTTTAATGCTAGAGGATGGGCAGGCAGAAGTAACATGTTTTAATGCTAGAGGATGGGCAGGCAGAAGTAACATGTTTTAATGCTAGAGGATGGGCAGGCAGAAGTAACATGTTTTAATGCTAGAGGATGGGCAGGCAGAAGTAAACAGAATGTTAGAGGATGGGCACAGAACTGTTTTTAACAGTTTTAATGCTAGAGGATGGGCAGGCAGAAGAATGTTTTTAATGCTAGGATGGAAGGCAGAGTAACATGTTTTAAGCTAGAGGATGGGCAGGCAGAAGTAACATGTTTTAATGCTAGAGGATGGGCAGCAGAAGTAAACATGTTTTAATGCTAGAGGATGGGCAGATGGGCGTTTTAAGCTAGAGGATGGGAGGGAAGTAACATGTTTTAATGCTAGAGGATGGGCAGGCAGAAGTAACATGTTTTAATGCTAGAGGATGGGCAGGCAGAAGTAACATGTTTTAATGCTAGAGGATGGGCAGGCAGAAGTAACATGTTTTAATGCTAGAGGATGGACAGGCAGAAGTAACATGTTTTAATGCTAGAGGATGGGCAGGCAGAAGTAACATGTTTTCCGTTGAAAACGACATGGACTTGTTTCAGTTGAGTCTTTACACTAACATCATTCGGTCATATCATGTGACACTGTTCGACCAATGGAACCCATAGAAAGTAGTTGTGACCAGGATATACATATTTAAAATCAATGCGGGATATGGCAATTTATTATCAGTCCGTGTGTATTCAGCCAATGCATAGTGAGTTACCTGATAAAACTGGGTTCATTGTATGCTACTTACTATATGATTTGATTAGCCACTCGCCGATAGGCAAAAGGGGATATAGCATTAGTCCATGAACATACATGAGTGCGTGTGTTAGTAACACCTTTCATTTTTTAATAACTTTTTAACTGCTTCACCGATTTTGATAATAGTTCGCCAATATGTGTGTTTAGGGATGTTTTTATTATCAAAGCTGCCAGCGAAGGGGGATTAAGTTTATAATGGTGATAACGATACCCTTGTTGAAAAAATGTATTTGCATTGTGGATATACATGTAGCTGTAAAATGTGGGCAGGTTTCGTGAAATAGACATTAGTGAGTGAGTTACTGTTGCAGGCGAGACGTACAACGTGCACATTCGTGTGAAGACAAAGGTCGTCGGCACATACCACGCCACCATGATGTTCCACTTCAAACTGCCCAGCTCTAATGGAGTCCCAGTCCACTTCCACATCGTGCGCTTTGTTACAGGTAACTTTTCTAGTACAGTAAAAGCCCTAAATATTCGGACACAATTTATTCTAGAAACGCACACAAATATCCAGTTTCCCACAACAAAGAGTGTCCCAACTCCCAATGTTTAGAGTTATTATGGTTGTACTGGTTTATCACATTATAGTAATGAATGGCCTTTTTGTGGAATTTATCGGGGTATAAACTTGGAAAAGTTGCGGGAATACTGGACGAAGGCCGGAAGGCCTCGTCCATTATTCCCGCGACTTTTCCAAGTTTATATCCCCGATAAATTCAACAAAAAGGCCATTCATTCCTTATAATTCCAGCATTTGAAATAAATTTATCAAGAAAATTTGTTTATTTTGACAGACGGGAGCCATTTGTTTGCATTGACAGCACTGATAGCGCACCTGTAGAAAGTAGTTTGGCGTGGGAGTTTACTGGGATATAAATTTTGGACAGATACTTGCTACGGACCAATCAAATGTTAGGGAATTGAGTAAATATTTTTGTGCTGGAATTATATACATGTTATTTGGATACAATTTGTTTTGGGAAAGTCCTATATAATACGGGTTTCCCAAAACAAACGGTGTCCGAATATTTAGGATGGTTACGGTAATAGTTTTAATGGTAGATTTTTTATCATATTTCTGGACCTAATTGTACCTATAAGTCACCTGTAAGAAATTGGGGATTGTTAAAAAAAGTTATAATACTGATAATATAATTTTTTAGCTCACCTGAGCGAAGCTTATGTGAGCTATTGGTTACCGCAATGTGTCCATCGTCGTCGTCGTCCGTGAACATTTTCAAACGTGTTCTCCTCGGTAACCATTGGGCCTATAGTCACCAAACTTCATGGTCATGGTCCTTAGGTAGGGGGATTACAAAATTTTTAAAATGACGTCAGTACGTAATCCATGATGGCCGCCGTCTAAAAATAGCACAAATTCTTCAAAAATCTTCTCAAGAACCGCCAACCGGATTTCGACAAAACTTGGTAGGAAGGATGGATGTACAATGCTCTTTCAAAGTTGTTAAAATGGTGACCCCGGGGTCAAAAATGGGTGTAGCCCGTGGGGTCAATTTGGGGTTAAATTATATTTTTGACGAATACGGTCATGTCTATATCAAATCGAAGGTATAAAAGAGGCGATCGCTCTGGTACATTTTTTGTCTAAATTGGATGGTCATGTCATCCAAGATGGCCGCCGAAAGGTCAAAAGGTTGTTCTTTTATTAGAGATTTCAAAATTCTTCTTCACACAAACCGCTTGGCCCATGGTGGCCAAACTTCACAGCTATGGTTCATGGGTGAAGCCTTTTCAGATTTGTTAAAACGGAGGTCATCGCTAATCCAAGATGGCCGCCGTCTAAAAATAGCACAAATTCTTAAAAAATCATCTTCTCCTGAACCGCCAGCCGGATTTTGACGAAACTTGGTAGGAATGATCGATGTAGAATGCTCTTTCAAAGTTGTTAGAATGGTTACCCCGGGTTTAAAAATGGGCGTGGCCCGTGGGGTCAAATTGGGGTCAAATTTCATTTTTGACCGAATATGGTCATGTCTATATCAAATCGAAGGTATCAAAGAGGCGATCGCTTTGGTACATTGTTGTCGAAATTGGATGGTCTTGTCATCCAAGATGGCCGCCGAAAGGTCAAAAGGTCATTCTTTTATTAGAGATTTCAAAATTCTTCTTCACACGAACCGCTTGGCCCAAGGTGGCCAAACTTCACAGTTATGGTCCATGGGTGAAGCCTTTTCAGATTTGTTAAAACAGAGGTCGTCGCTAATCCAAGATGGCCACCATCTAAAAATAGCACAAATTCTTAAAAAATCTTCTCATGAACCGCCAGCCGGATTTCGACGAAACTTGGTAGGAATGATCGATGTAGGATGCTCTTTCAAAGGTGTTATGGGGTCAAATTGGGGTCAAATTTTATTTTTGACCGGATATGCTCATGTCATATATCAAATTGAAAGTATCGATGAGGCGATTGCTCTGGTGCAATATTTGTCAGAATCGGATGATTATGTCATCCATGATGGCCGCCAAAAGGTCCATTTATTCGAGATTTTGAACATCTTTTTCTCAGGAACCACATGGCCGATGCTGGCCAAATTTCATAGTAAGTTAAGATCCTTGGGTGAAGCATTTTCAGATTTGGTAAAATGAGTCGTCGCTTAATCCAAGATGACCGCCATCAAAAAATAGCACAATTTTTTTAAAACACATGAACTCAATGTCACATTCTCCTCTGGTGTTCATGGAGTCAGATGAGCGAATTAGGGCCATCATGGCCCTCTTGTTTTGTATTGTCAACATGTTTTTCTATCGATATTTGCTAAATTATTATTTTTAAATTAATTACACTAGCATCTATAATGGGAACTTCTTCCTAAATTTGTTATAGTATTATCATTTCACAAAAATAAAATAAAGAAATTCACTTTTTTGTTTACTGGTACATGTGTAGTGAAAATACCAAACTATGTCAAGCCATATTGTCTCCCCCTGCTTATCACAGTTTCTGATAGCATGTACTTGAATATAACACATGTTTTGGTAATGTGATCAAACAAAATGGAGCAATTGATTTATATATGTCATTTACTGTGCATGAAGCAAAAAAACACATATTTTATATCAGAGACATCATCTGAGACAGTCACCTTAACCCTTACACCGCTATCTTAATTTTTTTGTTGTCTGCTGTATTATTTTATATTTTCCATTTTTATCATCAAAAACATGGTTTGACAGCACTTTAGAATAATTTACAACATGCTTTGACAGCAATT
>CM055266.1:135453236-135489220 GCA_029237695.1 Conchocele bisecta
ACAAATAGCTTTAAAATGCAAAAAAAAATAACCCCAGTCACCGCATATATTCATACGTGGTGATTAGGTCGCATCTCCAAATCGTATTGAGAGGATATAACAAATGTTTCACGGCACCGTGTTTCATGGCACATACGCACTGTGTTGACGGGATAAAACACATTACCATGGTAATGTGTTCTAACAGGGAGTAAACTTTCTTTTAACTCATTTTTTCCCCACTAATTGATATGTTTAGGTATAGTTAATGTATTTATAGACCTTGGTCCGTTACTTCAATCTGTGAATGTGTCATGAAGTGCTCACATAACTGATGTACAGTGGAATATATTGTCGTCTGCTGCATTCCTGTTCCAGTGGCTCCATTGCGACTGACATGTGTTGTCAAAATATTTTCATTTCTCGCTAAAAAATGAAAAGAAATTTGAAAATTGTTTATAAAGCTACACAAATAATAATTATACGTCCCTTCGGGGCTCCGTACATATCAAGCACTAAACATGCTAAACATTAATTGATGTGTTTCATGCTAGGTATACGGTGCAATTGAGAAACGAATAATAATTCTACATGGACTGCTCACGGGGCGCGTGGCTGAATATGCAGCATGACTGACGACACTTAGAAAGTATAATGTTCGTTGGATTTTAATTGATTCAAGTTCTTGTTGTTTAACGGCCTATCAGCAGCTAAGGTAATTTAAAGCCGGGCAAACGGGTTCGATCCCGCATTTAACCTGCTGTATTCGGGGCGAAAATACAAAAATCCGAACGTAATATTTACATAAAAAAAAAAGAAATGTTCAGCCCTAAAATTAGAATAACCTCACCGGGTGCCAGGTCCATACCACACCAAGGTCACTTGGGTCCTTCCCCTAAACGTAATATAATTACGAATAATCGTAATACTCATATAAGGGTTATAACCAGATGTCACATACAATAATGCCAACGACGTACCAGGTCTCCCGTCGGGATTCCGGTAAGGATGAACCCCGATTGTTAAATTACCCATCGCATGCTCACATCGCATGCTCACCCACCCCTTAGATTAGAATAACCGGACCTGGTGCCAGGTCCATACAACACCAACACACAACACTAGTCCCCTTCCCCTATATGAAATAGGATTAAGAATAATCGTATTACTCTTATAAAGGGTACAACCAAATTCAACTCTCACATACAAGAATGCCAAAGACGTACCTGTCGGCTTTCTGGTAAGGATGAATCCCGATCGTCAAATTACCAATCGCATGCTCCCAACCAACGGCCACATTTATAACGTTCGTTGGAAAGAACAACTCATTGTGAAGGTAGATACATTGGTGCAAACGTTTGGTAAGTTATCAACATGTTTACGTTAAAGTTGCTCCACTGACCTCGAACGTAGTATGTGGACTTTATAATTGATAATCTCACTGGTATCACAAACGTACGGAAGCCCATTAGGGCCACTTCACTTTTTTTTAATTTCCATTAAAATTCAAGAAAAGATCTTGAAAATTCAAGAAAACATCTTGAAAACAAGATGTTTTCTTGAATTTTCAAGTTCTTTTCTTGAATTTTCAAGATCTTTTCTTGAATTTTCAAGATATTTTCTTGAATTTTCAAGAAAAGATCTTGAAAATTCAAGAAATGAACTTGAAAATTCAAGAAAACATCTTGAACATTCAAGAAAAGATCTCGAAAATTCAAGAAAAGATAAAAAAAGTGAAGTGGCCCTAATGGGCTTCCGTACAAACTACATGGTCATCAAAACGTATGAAATGATAGTTAACTCATATTATGCAACTGTGAGTCTAGACTGACAAAGATATCGGCAAATTCTGGTAAACTAGAAAATGTGTTCATAGGACACGGATTCCCCACATATCGCTTTGGTACTAATGAGGCAAAATTCTAAGTCCAAAAAGGGAAGATAATTCAGTGTCAAATCAAAAAGGCAAAATTGTTGATTTCTAAGTCGAAAAGGGGGAGAAAATCCATGACCTGGGGGTCGAATCAAAAATCAAAATAAACTTTGCGCATCTACACACCATAAAGAAGGCACACACCAAATTTTATTCCCTACGGTAAAAAAGTTTTGCTTCTTACCAGAAACGTGACATACTGACGTACAGACAGACGGATGGACACCCATGATGAAAACATAATACATTGTACACATTTTTTTTCTTAAAAAAATTGGTATAATTAATGATCCCTCATTACCTATGTCTCCATATTGTGTAGGTTATCAATAATGAATCATCCAAAGAGTCGGTGGAAAAAGTGGGCTGGAAGTCCATATCGACGGGGTCAGTGGAAGAAGGAGCTAAGTGCCTATATGGGACATTGCCTCATTCTCCACTGACCTCTACAATGTTTAACCCTTTCACCCCTAAATAACTGGAATGGATTTTTATATGTTAATTTACGGACGAATCCAATGGTTACAAAATGATTTTCAGACCAGTCCATTATGAAAAGAGGGTGTTTTTGTTCTCAAAAATATGACAATTACTTGCAAAAGGTGCAGATCCTGACGAGATGGCTCCCCACGAGCTGGCTCATCTGGATTGACACTTTTTGCCAATACCACTATACAGGCCAGTGGTGTTGAAAGGGTTAAAGGTACATGCCCACCCAGTAGGCACAACATGTTCTTTATTTCAGAGACATCATGTGAGACATTTTCTGGCAAAATAAACATTCATTGACCATTACACCACATATTGATTGGCATTATTATACATTTTATATCTGACGTAACTTTCCACACTGATATCAGGGGCGATAGCGATGTTTCCTTAACATGTTAATGGACATTACTATTTATGCTCTGTATTTATTTTTATGTGCAATGATCAAACTTTATAATCTGTCGAAAATAATATTTTTTCATGTGACACATTTAATTACTATAAATAATTAAACAAGAGGCCCAAATGGGCCTGTATCGCTCACCTAAAAGCCTCCATAGTGGTCATCTTGATTTCACAAAGACTCTTCACTTACAACTTCAAATGTTCCACAGAATTTGTTGGTACCTTCTGATCTAACATATATTGCGAATGTGCATGTGATTTACTGCTATACCTTCGATTTGATATATAAAATGACCATATTCAGTCAAAAATAAAATTTGACCCCTATTTGACCCCTCGGGCCATGACCATTTTTGACCCAGAGGCCATCATATGAACAAATCTGAATCAGCGTTGACTATCGATCATTCATACAAAGTTTCGTCGAAATCGGCCTGGTGGTTTGTGAGAAGAAGATTTTTTGACAATTTGACCTACTTTTCAATGGCAGACATCTTGGATTTGGTGATGACCTCCATTTTGACAAAAATGAACAGGCTTCACCAACAAACCATTTCAGTTAAGTTTGGTCAATATCGGCCAAGCAGTTCACAAGAAGAAGTCCTTTGAAATCTTTAGTAAAAGAACAACCTTTTGACCTGTCGGTGGCCATCTTGGATGACGTAATCATCTGATTTTGGCAAAACATGCTCCAGAGTGATCGTCTCGTCGATACCTTGGATTGGATATATTATATGACCATATTTGGTCAAAAATATAATTTGACCCCTAGTTGACCCCTCCGGCCACGCCCATTTTTGACCCAGGTGCCACCATATGAACAAATCTGAAACAGCGTTAAATATCAATCATTCACACTAAGTTTCGTCGAAATCAGCCTGGAGGTTTGTGAGAAGAAGATTTTTTTGACAATTAGACCTACTTTTCAACGGCGGACATCTTGGATTTGGTGATGACCTCCATTTTGACAAAAAAATGAACAGGCTTCACCAACAAACCATTTCAGTTAAGTTTGGCCAATATCGGCCCAGCAGTTCACAAGAATAATACGTTTGAAATCGTAAAACAAATTTTTTACCTTTCGGTGGCCATCTTGGATGACAAAATCATCTGATTTAGACAAAACATGCTGTAGAGTGATCGTCTCGTCGATACATTCGATCCGATATACTATATATATTCGATCCGATATACTATATGGCCATATTCTGTCAAAAATAAAATTTGACCCCCATTTGATCCCTCGGGCCACACCCATTTTTGACCCAGGGGCCACCATATGAACAAATCTGAAACAGCGGTAACTATCAATCATTCTTACCAAGTTCCAGGGGCCACCATATGAACAAATCTGAAACAGCGCTAACTATCGATCATTCATATCCAGTATCGTCGAAATCGGCCTGGCGGTTCGTGAGAAGAAGATTTTTTAAGAATTTGACCTACTTCTCAACGGCGGCCATCTTGGATTTGGTGATGACCTCCAATTTAACAAAAATGAACAGGCTTCAACCACAGACCATTACAGTTAAGTTTGGCCAATATCGGCCAAGCAGTTCACAAGAAAAAGACGTTTGAAATCTTTAGTAAAAGAATGACCTTTTGAACTATCAGTGGCCATCTTGGATGATGTAATCATCTGATTTAGACAAAAAATTCTCCAGAGTGATCGTCTCGTCAATACCTTCGATTTGGTATATTATATGACTATATTCGGTTAAAAATAAAATTTACACCTATTTGACCCTCGGGCGACGCCCATTTTTGACCAGGGGCCACCCCCCATATGAACAAATCGACAAAACAGCGCTAACTAATCGATCATTCATATCCAGTATCGTCGAAATCGGCCTGGCGGTTCGTGAGAAGAAGATTTTTTAAGAATTTGACCTACTTCTCAACGGCGGCCATCTTGGATTTGGTGATGACCTCCAATTTAACAAAAATGAACAGGCTTCAACCACAGACCATTACAGTTAAGTTTGGCCAATATCGGCCAAGCAGTTTACAAGAAAAAGACGTTTGAAATCTTTAGTAAAAGAATGACCATTTGAACTATCGGTGGCCATCTTGGATGACGTAGTCATCTGATTTAGACAAAAAAATTCTCCAGAGTGATCGTCTCGTCAATACCTTGATTTGATATATTATACGACTATATTCGGTTAAAAATAAAATTTACCCCTATTTGACCCCTCGGGCGACACCCATTTTTGACCCAGGGGCCATCATATGAACAAATCTGAAACAGCGCTAACTATCGATCATTCATACCCAGTATCGTCGAAATCGGCCTGGCGGTTCGTGAGAAGATTTTTTAATAATTTGACCTACTTTTCCATGGCGGCCATCTTGGATTGTCGATGACCTCCATTTTAACAAATCTGAAATGGCATCACCCATATATCATCCCTGTGAAGTTTAACCAATATCGGCTAAGCAGTTCGGGAGAAGAAGATGATTGAAAATGTTCACGGACGGACGGACGACGGACGCCGGACGCCAGACGCCGGACGACGGACGACGGACACTTTGCCATAACAATAGCTCACATGAGCTTTGCTCAGGTGAGCTAAAAATACCACGACTCATTTGCATATGGAAATAGCCTGATGCCAATGCGCGTCACTATCAGTAAAATAAATATTACTAAATGATTATATCTGTATAGCGGCCACTCGTAATCTTTAGAACTGGTGGAATAGTGACACAATTATACACTTATTTCATTCCCGTAAAGAACATTTTGTGCCTACTGAGTGGGCATGTACTTTAAATGTGTCTATCTAATTTCCAGGTGTTTTCTCCCCCACCCCTGGCCCCACACACATGCCACACTGGTGAAGACAGGGATATGTGCATATTGATTTGGTGTACCGGTATTGGTGTTTAACGGTTTAACAGTTTAAGGCTATAAAAAAGTACTTTGATTCTCAGATATCGCTGCATCAGAAAAATCCCTGCACGTCGGGTGTTTTATCGTCATGGACAATTAAAAAAATATTGTAATTTATTCGCCATATGATTTGATTTATTGGTGTTTAACGGCTTATCAACAGCTAAGGACATTTAAATCCAGGCCAACGGCTTCGATCCCGCATGTAACCTGCTGCATTGGGGTGAAAATTCTAAATCAGAACGGAATATTTACGCACATTGAAATAAATATATATTCAGCCCTGAAATTAGAATAACCTGATCTGGTGCCAGGTCCATACCGCACAAAGTCATTTGGCCTCTTTCCCTAAATTTAATAGGATTAGGAATAATCCTATTATTTATACCAGGGGTATAACCAGATTTACCCGCACATACAAAAATGCCAAAGACGCACCTGATGGCCAAACCAGGTCTCTGTTTGAGATTCTGGTAAGGATGAATCCTGATCGTTAAATTACCTATCTCATGCTCTCACATGCCACCCACAAATTCGCCACATGATCGATCAAAAACACTACCCTGCAAAACAATGTTAAATCCAATGATGTCGGACGAACTGGGGGCCGTTTCACTAAACTTCGTACAAATAAAATGTTCGTAAGTGCAAAATTATGGGTCTCTAAATTTCATATTAACAATGTTTTCTTGTAAACAATTATTGGATTATTGCAAATGCAGCCTATGCTCAATAAATGTAAATCCATCAATTGAAATTTCCAGATGATCCTAAATTTGCACTTACAAACATTTTAGTCGCAAGAAGTTTAGTGAAACGGGCCGCAAGAGAAACCAGTTTATCACTGTATCTGAAAGGCTGGTGTTAACTAAAGACTTTTGTGTGCATATGCTAAAATAAGGGTGATGAAATGGCTGTGAACATGAGAAATGATCTTATGGTATTTGTACCAGCCTAGCTGTTGATCACATAGCGTGAGTGTAGCGTGACAACGATCTATAGAGCGTGTTAAAAGCATGACACGTTTCATTGATGGAATAGCGAACAGTGCAGAGCCTGATCAGACAGGCTGATCTGGAACTACACTGGTCGCTAAAGCCATATGTCCCATTTCTCAAGTCGCAGTCACACACAAATCTGGTTTTATAAGATTGTGTCCCAAATCTAAATATATTTATTTACAGCAAACCAAATCATTATCTTTAGTACACCAGATATCATCGTCACCATTTATTGTGCTGTAACAATATTGTAACCCTTTCAACACTACGGACGTCTATTGTGATGTGTACAAACAATGTAGATCCAGATGAGCTGGCTCGTAACGAGCCGTCTCATCAGAATCTGCACCATTTGCGGATATTTTCTTATTTCTAAAAACATTATCCCTTTTTGATAAACGGAATAGTCTGAAAAATAACATGGGAGTATCCATTCCAGTTATTTAGGGGTGATATGGTTCTTGAATGAGATGGCCTCCGACTGCGTGTCGGTCGAGCCTGCTGAAGCATTTTTCTTGCAAATGGGCTAAACACAAAACTATTGTGAAAATGATGTTGATGTTAAACACTGTACATTATCACTCAAATTTGAAGCACATAATCGGGTACCATGATAACTACTGAAAACGAGCTGAACAGATGCCAGTAGAGTAGTGTGGGTGATAGCAAAAACATAGGCTGGAAATATCGTAGGCGTTTTATATCGGTTACATGCATAGAAACTATGAATATCTATAACATATCCAACGAGATATATAGTCAACAATAACAAGTAAACAGGTAATGGTGTCCACCAGTACCCTATTTCACCAAAATTGCTAAGCATACTTACCTAGCAAAGTATACTTTGAGGGAGTAATCATTTATCTTTCCTGAAATGTATTATTTCATGTAGCACTAACGACTGAATATATTTGATGAATAAAAGTATGCAGAATTATTATACTGAATTTATTACATATCAGCCAAAATAATAATTAATAAATTTATCAATAAATTGAAAATATCTCCCTCAAAGTGTACTTAGCAAGATAAGTATACTTTGCAATTTTGGTGCAATCGACAATAAAACATATGTAGAGCATGAACAGGTAACAAGCAATAACAGACCATACATGTATAACAGGAGTTGCCCTGAGAGAGGTTTTAAAATTGTTTGTTTTATGGGTGTTTAATGGCCGATCAACAGCTAAGATTAAGGTCATTTAAAGCTGGGCCAACTGGTTTGATCCTGCCATTAAACCTGCTGTATTGGGGGTGGGGGGAAGGGGAGGGGGCGAGCATTGAAATAAATATATATTCAAGCCGTCTCATCAGGATCTGCACTTTTTCCAAGTAATTTTCAATATCAGAACCGACAATTTACGGAAATAAAATATATTCCGCCCTGAAATTAGAACAAGGGCATCCTTATCACTAAGTTAATCCCCATAACTAACAAGGGCATCCTTATCACTAAGTTAATCCCCCATAACTAACAAGGGCATCCTTATCACTAAGTTAATCCCCCATAACTAACAAGGGCATCCTTATCACTAAGCTAATCCCCCATAACTAACAAGGGCATCCTTATCACTAACCTAATCCCCCATAACTAACAAGGGCATCCTATCACTAACCTAATCCCCCATAACTAACAAGGGCATCCTATCACTAACCTAATCCCCCATAACTAACAAGGGCATCCTTATCACTAAGCTAATCCCCCATAACTAACAAGGGCATCCTTATCACTAACCTAATCCCCCATAACTAACAAGGGCATCCTTATCACTAACCTAATCCCCCATAACTAACAAGGGCATCCTTATCACTAAGCTAATCCCCCATAACTAACAAGGGCATCCTTATCACTAACCTAATCCCCCATAACTAACAAGGGCATCCTTATCACTAACCTAATCCCCCATAACTAACCAAGGGCATCCTTATCACTAACCTAATCCCCCATAACTAACAAGGGCATCCTTATCACTAACCTAATCCCCCATAACTAACAAGGGCATCCTTATCACTAACCTAATCCCCCATAACTAACAAGGGCAATCCTTATCACTAACCTAATCCCCCATAACTAACAAGGGCATCCTTATCACTAAGCTAATCCCCCATAACTAACAAGGGCATCCTTATCACTAAGCTAATCCCCCATAACTAACAAGGGCATCCTTATCACTAAGTTAATCCCACATAACTAACAAGGGCATCCTTATCACCAAGTTAATCCCACATAACTAACAAGGGCATCCTTATCACTAACCTAATCCCCCATAACTAACAAGGGCATCCTTATCACTAAGTTAATCCCACATAACTAACAAGGGCATCCTTATCACCAAGTTAATCCCACATAACTAACAAGGGCATCCTTATCACTAACCTAATCCCCCATAACTAACAAGGGCATCCTTATCACTAAGCAAATCCCCCACCCCATAACTAACAAGGGCATCCTTATCACTAAGTTAATCCCCCATAACTAACAAGGGCATCCTTATCACTAAGCTAATCCCCCATAACTAACAAGGGCATCCTTATCACTAACCTAATCCCCCATAACTAACAAGGGCATCCTTATCACTAAGCTAATCCCCCATAACTACAAGGGCATCCTTATCACTAAGCAATCCCCCATAACTAACAAGGGCATCCTTATCACTAACCTAATCCCCCATAACTAACAAGGGCATCCTTATCAATAAGCTAATCCCCCATAACTAACAAGGGCATCCTTATCACTAAGTTAATCCCCCATAACTAACAAGGGCATCCTTATCACTAAGCTAATCCCCCATAACTAACAAGGGCATCCTTATCACTAAGCTAATCCCCCATAACTAACAAGGGCATCCTTATCATGAAGTTAATCCCCAAGAACTAACAAGGGCATCCTTATCACTAAGCTAATCCCCCATAACTAACAAGGGCATCCTTATCACTAAGCTAATCCCCCATAACTAACAAGGGCATCCTTATCACTAAGCTAATCCCCCATAACTAACAAGGGCATCCTTATCACTAAGCTAATTCCCCATAACTAACAAGGTGAATGTAAGTCCTCAGTGACCTTGACCTTGGGCAGTCAGACATGGGTCGTATGCAAAACAAAGCACCATCCCTAGACAAACATTGTGGCCAAATACGTATTATCAAAATAGGTGAAGCGGTTCATGAGTTATTGAACAAGAGTTGTCTGAAGACAACGAAGCTCGCCTGTTGGCAGCCTTCACTCAAACTTGGCACAGTTGCATAAAAAAGCATGAATATTATATGACTTGACCTTGGGTTAAGGGGCGTGCGGTGGACCTTGACATTGGGGTCAGTGGTGCAAGGTGGGTCGTGGGTTTGCTATAGCATAATATAGCATATTAAGATGAATGCATGTATGAAATATCAAAACAAAATTTAACCCAACGTTAAGTTTATGAACGCACTAAGTTGGTGATTTTCTACAGCATGATAGCTATTCACATGAGGAATGCATGTATGAATGTGCTAAGTTTGTGACCTTGACCATGAGGAAAGGGGTGGGGGATGGGTCATGGATTTGCTGTAGCACAATAGAGGATCATCAGATGAATGCATGTATGAAATATCAAAGCGTTCCCTGTAACGGATCAGAAGTTACACAACATTTACCCCAACGTTAATTTTATGAACATGCTAAGTTTGTGACCTTGACCTTGGGGTAAGGGTTGGGTGGTGGGTTGTCGATTTGCTACAGCATGATAGAGGGTCATCTGAGGAATGCATGTAAGCAATATCAAGGCATTCCATGAAAGGAAACAGATGTTGTAAGACAATTACCCCAACGTTAAGTTTATTGAATGTGCTAAGTTTGTGACCTTGACCCTTGGGTAAGGGGTTGGAGGTGGGTCATGGATTTGCTATAGTACGATAGAGTATCATCAGATGAATGCATGTATGAAATATGAAGGTATTCGCTGTAAATAAACAGAAGTTACACAACATTTACCCCAACTTTAAGTTTAGTGAATCATGCCAGGGTGTGACCTTGAGCTTGGGGTAAGGGTTGGGTCGTGGGTCGTGGCTTTGCTACAGCATGATAGAGGGTCATCTGAGGAATGCATGTATGAAATATCAAGGTGTTCCATGAAAGGAAACAGATGTTATAACGACCTTATTTTAAACCCTAATGTTAAGTTTAAGAATGTGCTAAGTTTGTGACCTTGACCTTGGGGTAAGGGTTGGGTGGTGGGTCATGGATTTGCTACAGCATGATAGAGGGTCGTCTGAGGAATGCATGTATGAAATATCAAGGCGTTCCATGAAAGGAAACCGGTGTTATAAGAAATTTACCCCAACGTTAAGTTTATGAATGTGCCAAGTTTGTGACCTTGACCTTGGGGTAAAGGTTGGGTGGTGGGTCATGGATTTGCTACAGCATGATAGAGGGTCATCTGAGAAATGCATGTATGAAATAACAAGGTGATCCATGAAAGGAAACAGAAGTTATAAGACATTTACCCCAACGTTAAGTTTGTGGATGCCGACAACGCCGGGGGTATGCCATAAACTCTTCTGCACTTCGTGCAGGCGAGCTAAAAATGAAAGGTGTTACTATTTTTTTCTTAAAATGTATGCATGCACGTACATACATGGACTAACGCTATATCCCCTCTTGTCTATCGGTGAGGGAATAATATAGAAATAGAATCACACTACCGCCGTTTACACATCATCAGACCGCACTTATTGAATAGTTTGCTTCTAAATGAAAACATATCTCGGTATTTCATTAGAATTGTCTCCTTGGAGACAATTCTAATGAAATACCAAGATGTGTTTTCATGGGAAAATAAGAAAATATGCTATATTTGTGGTTTCTTTATTGTTTTCTGTAGCATGATAAAGATACCACAAATTTTTCATTGCTTTTTGATACTCACTACTTCTGATATTAATTGGGTTTTTGGCAATTTTAATTGGTTATTTACGCAAATACGCACCTTATCTGGAGCTCTGTTACCCTACATGTACTTGGGAGAAAAGTGGAACCATACGATTGTGTACCTAAGAACATGTGTGAATAAATTTACAGGAAATGTGATATTTTCTGTAAATAGCACAGCAAATGCGGAATAGTATTTGCTATGAACATTTTGTCATCTTTCAACGTATTACAGAAAATATTGTCAATTTTGTAAATATGTTTCACGAGATATTGCACATGTTCTTAGGTACAACATCGCATGGAGTGTCTCATATGTGGTTGTAACTGGAGAAATGGGGCTTATGAGTTTTGCAACCAGAGTAGATCCAGATCAGCCTGTGAAATCATACAGTCTGATCAGGATATACATTGTTCGCTATTCCATCAATGAAACTACAGTCATGCTTCAAACAAGCAATATAGATCGTTATCAGTCTACAGAAGTGTGGTATTTGATCAGTAGCCGATTTCATCAACATTGCAAAGTATACTTATCTAGCAAAGTATACTTTGAGGGAGTAATCATTTATTTTTCCCGAAATGCATTATTTCATATAGAACTAACCACTGCATATATTTGATAATTAAAAGTATGCAGAATTATTATACTGAATTTATTACATTATCACAGCCATAATGGCTGTGATAATGTAATAAATTCAGTATAATAAAAATTAATAAATTTATCCTAAAATTGAAAATTTCTCCCTCAATGTATACTTTGCTAGAAAAGTATGCTTTGCAATGTTGGTGAAATAGGATATAGAAGCAACACTGGTCACAAATCCCATAAGTCCCGTTTCTACAGTCACAGCCAGATAGTGGGTCCCAGTGGAGCAGGGAGACCCTACATACATGTAGCTCAACTACGGTCTGATCAGGGTCTATGCTGTTCACAATTCAGTCACAGAAGTCTTTACTGTTAAATCTATCTATCTCTTTATACTGCTGCACACCCTCACGGGTAATTTCGAGCAGGTATTGATTTCATATATACATGTACATACAATTCAAATACAATCGGGGTTCCCGGTAATTAGCCGGTACCCATTTACAGCTGGGTGGACTGAAGCAGTGTGGATAAAGTGTATTGCTCAAGGACACAACGCACGCCTCCGGTGAGGCTTGAACCCACGACCGTAAGGTCAGAGTCCGACGCCTCAGACCGCTCGACCACTGCGCTCCACTCAAAATTAAATACCAGTATATCCAAATCTGGCTGTGTAACCCACAGGTGGAAGACTCAGACCTATGACCCAATACTTGGCTCATTTGAAAAATGTTACCCCGCCCACCAATTTCCATACACTATAAATTACAGCCTTTTCAAAAGTATTGGGTCCTAGGTCCGAGTCTTCCACCTGTGATTGCAAATGCCATTTCCCAACCGGCTTCCAACATAAACAGGGCATACCTATCTATATTAGGCCGTGTTGTCTCGAGTGAGGACCAGCTCACTTCACGTGATGTTGTAGCATTAATTACCGGCGACTTCAGCACTTTATTTTGATTTATTGTGAATATTCTTTTTTCTTTTTTTTTATGAGCACAATGCATTCATTTGATGCATCTGCACCTTTTTGTATGTGAACAAAGAAACAAGGCACAATATAATACTTGGAAGGAAATTAAAAGTGAAAGACTCGGTAACACCTGCAGAAATTTTGCGTTCTGTAGCAAACTAATTACCAGTGACTGTCGTAAAATCCTCAAACTTTGACCTAATTTGACAATGGCTGTGTGATTACTTGGACTCACCTTTAACCCTTTCAACACCACAGGCCTTTATAGTGGTATTGGCAAACAGTGTAGATCCAGATTAGCCGGCTCGTGACGAGCCGTCTCATCAGGATCTGCACTTTTTGCAATAAT
The DNA here is from genome assembly GCA_029237695.1 of Conchocele bisecta. Lineage (NCBI taxonomy): Eukaryota > Metazoa > Mollusca > Bivalvia > Lucinida > Thyasiridae > Conchocele > Conchocele bisecta. The sequence goes on from CM055266.1 coordinate 135,466,769, forward strand.
TTTCATATTTGGACTAGTCTGAAAATCATTTTGTCACGGTTGAATTGGTTGCAAAATTAACATATCAAAATCCATTCCAGTTACCTGGGGGTGAAAGGGTTAGTATACTGTGTTTACTACACATTATGTGTTCTATGTTTATGTACTCAATGACCCGGGACCGAGGTGATGAAACGTATCAGATCATTTTATATGGTGAACTTGGGCGAGCCCGAGTCTGCCAAGTCAAGCATGACTCTGAGTTGAGGACGGACAGAGCTTTTATAACGTCTATCCCTTGTTTTGTCAGATTAGGAGTCATTTAGTTGAGACGCGTGTCAACCAGTGACGATCACACGTCCTTCCTCCAGGCTTGGTCATTGTACTGGCTAACCACTTCTGTCGGAACTACACCATTTTCTGTAAATACAAATACAATGTCTTTGTTATAACCAGTTAACGACGTACTAGGCAAATATATGCGAGTCAAGATTATTTAATTGTCTACATAAAGTTGTCACACGGACTGATTTGCAAACAGTGAAGCTCAAAACTTAATTCAACTGAAACAAGGTCATCGTTATTACGAGGCTAATCCCCTCGCTGGCAGCATTGATAATAAAAAAAAACAAAAAAAACGCAAACAAACAAGGTGAATAAGTCCTCATTGACCTTGGGCTGTCGGACATGGGTCGTAAGCAAAACAACGCACCATCCATCAAAACTGGTGTAGCGGTTCATACGTTCTTGAAAAATGAAAGATGTTAACAACATATAATTCCAGCACAAAAATATTATTTACACAATTCCCTAACATTTGATTGGTCCGTAGCAAGTCTCTGTCCAGAATTTACATCCCAGTAAACTCCATGCCGAACTACTTTCCGTAATCGTCAGGCGCAGTTAAAATAATTCTTAAGAAAACGGAAAATAAACACATTTTCTTGATGAATTTATTTAAAATGCTGGAATTATAAGGAACGAATGGCCTTTTTGTGGAATTTATCGGGGATATAAACTTGGAAAAGTCGCGGGAATACTGGACGAGGCCTTCCGGCCTTCGTCCAGTATTCCCGCGACTTTTCCAAGTTTATACCCCGATAAATTCCACAAAAAGGCCATTCATTCCTATAATGCACGCACATACATATGTACACGGACTAACGCTATATCCCCTCTTGCCTATCAACGAGGGGATAACAAGATATCAAATCATTAAACAAGTAAGACATACTATAATAATGGATATATCACACAAGCCATGTGATTTTGTATCTAAGAAGATGTGTGATATCTCGTGCAAATATTTTACAAAATCTATGGTATTTTATGTGAATGTGAAAGTTGACAAAATGACCAGTAGCCGATTTCACCAACATTGCAAAGTGTACTTTACTAGCAAAGTATACTTTGAGGGAGTAATCATTTATTTTTCCCGAAATGCATTATGTCATATAGAACTAACGACTGCATATATTTGATGATTAAAAGTATGCAGAATTATTATACTGAATTTATTACATTATCACAGCCAAAATAATGGCTGTGATAATGTAATAAATTCAGTATAATAAAAATTAATAAATTTATCCTAAAATTGAAAATTTCTCCCTCAAAGTATACTTTGCTAGAAAAGTATACTTTGCAATGTTGGTGAAATAGGCTATAGAGCATATGCGGAATAGAATTCCATATTTGCAATGAAAGTTTTGTAAAGTTTCGACTTCATTTACAGAAAATATCAAAGTTCCTGTAAATATATTTCATTGGATTTCATTGGATATTCGTTAAATACTAAAAAAAAGGTACAAAAAATCAGAAACAACACTATTTTTTCGTTCAGTGGTTAACAGGATATCTTAATGGACAATAAATAAATGACTGACACAGTGAAAAGAATTAATTTTATTTTCGCAGTGGTAGCCACAAATACTTTTTTAAACTATTTTATCAGGCAATGCGCTTTGCCTAATACATAAAGACTGATGATAAATTGTCATATGCTGCATCGAATAGATAGGCATATCCAAGTCCGCAGTGTTAATGTCGGCAACTACCTACCGAGGTCGATGAGGTGAAGGTCAGTGAGGCGTTGGGAACAAGGTCATCCACCTCCTCATTCTCATCCACCACCTCCACCCCACAACACGCCCCCACGCTCCGGCAGTAGTGCAGAAACCTACATGTGTGAAATATAACATACGACAGTGCTCCAGATAAGGTGCGTATTTGTGTAAATACCCAATTAAAATTACCAAAAACCCAATTGAAATCAGAAGTAATGAGCATCAAAAAGCAATGAAAACTTTGTGGTATCTTTATCATGCTACAGAAAACAATAAACAGACCACAATACAGCATATTTTCTTATTTTTCCATGAAAACACATCTTGGTATTTCATTAGAATTGTCTCCAAGGAGACAATTCTAATGAAATACCAAGATTTGTTTTCATTTAGAAGCAAACTATATACCATAATTGCTGTCTGTTGATGTGTAAACAGTAGCGTGATTCTATACAATTTTGAAATACAATTTTGAAATACCCAATTGCTTCAGAAATGATGGAGTGACAATACTCAATTACTAATTCCTAATCTGGAGCCCTGTACGATAATAACCTAAACATTCAGACACAATTTATAGTAGGAAACTTGTATAAAAAATACATGTATATGGTTTTCCTAATAAAAAACATGTCCATGTACAGTGGAACCTCTCTAAACCGGACATCAATAACATATATGTGATCTCTTTTTGAGAGGTTTCTTGGTAACGCATCTCAGATAATAATGCATGTTCATGATTGCAAAAGACATAAGTATGTCCCAGAATGGTCACATGCCTGATTTACAGTGATTTTTACTGTACATTATACCAGCATGGTTGTGCCGACTTACAGCAATAATGATGTATTGGGATACAATTTGTTTGGGACACTGAACCGAAAACAAATGATGCCCCATGTTACATGCAAGGAAACAGAAATTAAGAAAAAATCAAAGTACTGAATGTACTGAAATATGTTATCTCCACAAAAACTGATCACTTGCGGAACTAGAGACTGAAAGTTGTATATTTTCTCAAGCATCAACCAGAGGCAAATGTACTGTGATGGTGCAAACCCATTCCCATACATACGTTTTCTCTAGAATAAAGTACTGTTTGAAACTCCCAGACAGAAATTGTATGAAACAGGTTTTAATGTATGTTTGTGACCGCATAGCACACAACTATGGCTGAGAATGATCATTTGCCTGATGCAGTGAAACCTTTCTAAGCCGGACACCCTGGAGACCTCCCAGGGACCTCCCATGGTGTCCGGTTTAGAGGGGTCTCACTGTAATAGTGGAACTTACGTGCTCCAATGTTTATCCTTACACAGGGTGTAGGGGTTGCCGATGACGATCAATAATGCCTTGGCCCTCGTTATTGTCACATTAAACCTCTGGAAGTGAAAGGTGCAAGTAACACGTTGCATGGAAGATACCAATATGTTAAAAAGAAATATTTCAACATTCTGTTTGTTTGTTGGGTTTAACGGCCTATCAACAGCTAAGGGCATTTAAGGCAGGGTCAATGGGTTTAGTACTAAATCCTATATATTACCAGTACAAGTACATGTGCATGTTCAAGTACATGTATAAATGGGGGGAAAACCCCAAAATCTGAACTGAATATTTACACTAGACAAGAATTCCGCGGAATCATATGTCTCGCCTTGTTCCGCCTTGACCTTGACCCTGGGGCCCCGAGAATATTCATATATTCATCTACATATCATAGTAAAGGTATGTATACAGTTTGATGACTGTAGCTGATAAGGTGTTGAAGTAATGACTGTAACACGAAAACTTAACATTGAATGATGACGACGACTCCGGAAAAGCAAAACCTTAGTCTCGCTTTCCGCTTTCGCGGGCGAGACAAAAAACTATATATTCAGCCCTGAAATCAGAATAATCCTGATCTGATGCCAGGTCCTCGCCACACCAGAATCATTTGGCCCCCTCCCAAAAGCAGCAGGATCAGTAATAATCTTACTACTTTTATAATGGGCAATAACCCAATTCAACTCCCAGGTATCAAAAGAGCCAAAGATAAAAAAGTACCTGAGGGCCAAACCAGGCAAATCGTGATTCCTATAAGGAGGAACCCCTACCATTAATTTAGGCTATCGCGTTCCCCGACCACCACCCACTTCAACATTCTGAGCGCACTTTTGAACCATCTCATTAAGTTTAAAAATAAATAGCACCCATGAGCATGATGAGGTACTTTTCAACTTTCGCAGATAAATACCGGGTAGTTGGAACATGCATACAATAAATCAGTAACACTGATGGATGTAGCCTTCAAAAACGCAAATTTCTAACTAATTTTTTACCTTAACCTTGAGCTCAGGGGTCACATGAGTGCACATAGGAAATTTAAAGCCAATCCGACTTATGATTACAGAAATAGTGAATACCAGAAAACATTAACGCAAATTAGACAAACAAAATTAACGCAAACTTCTCCAAGTCATTTGACCCTGGGTACAGGGGACGCATATGTTACAGAGATAGTGGGTACCTGAAAACGCAAATTTTGAAAAAAAATTGAACACAAACAAGTGATTTTACCTTGACCTTGGGCACAGGGGACGCATGCGTGGGCCACAGAATGAAAATATAGATGACGACAAATAAGCATATGAAGTTTCAAACCAATCTGAATTACGGTTACAGAGATAGTGGGCACCTGAAAACTTTAACGCAAATTTTTACAAAATCTTTAACACAAACAAGTAATTTTACCTTGACCTTGGGCACAGGGGACGCATGTGTGGGCCACAGAATGAAAATATAGATGACGACAAATAAGCAAATGAAGTTTCAAACCAATCTGAATTAAGGTTACAGAGATAGTGGGTACCTGAAAACTTTAACGCAAATGTTTTACAAAATGTCATTTTACCTTGACCTTGGGAACAGGGGACGCATGTGTGGGCCACAGAATGTGAAATAAGTATATGAAGTTTCAAACCATCTGACTTATGGTTACAGAGATGGTAGGTACCCAAAAACTTTAATGTAAATCTCCGACAGACGGACGTAGGGCGGACAATGGATGGATGGATGGATGGATGGATGGATGGATGGATGGACGGACGGACGGACAGGGTGGCGACTATATTTTCGGGCTACATATAAATTAGTTGCAAACTTTATTGGGATTCCAGAGAACAACAAGCCCACTCTCCACAACAGATCTCAATAATATGGATAGCAAACAGTGTAAATCCAGATGAACAGGCTTGTAACAAGCAATCACATCAGGATCTCCACAGTTTAAAAAAAAAAAGAAAAGAGTCCATTATTTACCTTGGAGTTCCTAATGAATGCAAACTGTGTAGATCCGGATGAGCCGTCTCGTAACAAGCCGTCTCATCAGGATCTGCACTGTTTGTGAATAGTTGAACAAAACCAAGAGGAGATTTTTGAAGAAAAGTCCATTATTTAACTTGCGGTTTCTGAAAACGCCAGTACTACCATCCTCTATGCTATTGTTTGCAAACAGTGTAGATCAGCACCGATTGTGAAGTGTGATTCACTGATTGTGATAGTTTCTGAATCTTTATAAAACAAGAATTCTACCATGGAAGCAGTGTTGCGCCAGCCGAGGCATTTGACTGTAACATGATCATGGGCAAGTGCTAAAGTAAGCATCACAAAAACCATCGGAGAAGTACATGCTTAAAACACAAAAAAAGGTCATGGTTGAAGAAACGTTTGACATAAAAAAATGGCTAAGTGTTTCCACAACCATGTGAAAGTCAAAAAGGTAAGGTCATGTTAATGGCATGAGTGTGTTCCAAATGCTTACATATATGAAGTGTCCAAATATTGAACAAGTATGTCAAGTAATATTAAAGTTATATGATGAAGAAACTTTTTGACGCACAAAAATGGCAAACTTTTTTTACATTTCGGACGACGCGGATAAAGCAGGCGCGACAAAAATACTGACATCAATGTGAAAATACGCATTGATTTTCAAATTGAGTAGTGGAAATACTGTAATAAAGTTGAAAATGTACTTAGTTAAGCGGCAAAAAGCAAACAACACTTTTTGCTTTTTGCAGTTCAACTAAGTACATTTTCAACTTTATTACCGTATAAATAAGTGAAAAAGTAATAATACACTCAAATAAGAGAATGTTTAAATTTGTGATTATTTGTTCCCTATTTAATAAGAAGACAATCATCAATAAATCTGGGGTATGATACTCTATAGACACCAAGCTTATCTGTAGCTCTGTACCTTAGGGTTCCTGAGGAAGCCGAGCCTGTGGCGGGAGTCGAGGGCGAGGTACTGGGGGCGACTCCTCACCGTGGACACGATGATCACCGTCCGTTCCTGACCCTGGAACTCCTCGACCGACCCCACCGTCACGTCGTCATAGTGACGGCGACGTAACACTTGCTGCAGTTTCTGTACCTGGTGCGGGATAATAAACTTTTTTTTCTTAGCTGGTGACTGGTGATCATGTGTGGCTGTGACTGGAGAAATGTGGATTATGGGATTTGTGACCAGAGTTAACTCAGATCAAATAGCACACACCTGTAACCCGATATCGATCTATATTGTGTTTTTAAAGCATGATGGAAGCTTCATTGATAGAATCGCGAACAGTACAGATCATATTCAGACTGGTCACAAAACCCATAAGCCCCATTTCTCCAGTCACAGTCACATTTGTGAACTGAATGTGTTAAAATAATCATAAGCTTCTAAAATTTACCGTACACAAAGCAATGTTAATCTACTGCCCAAAAGACTCAAACTAGTAACGTCCTACAAAACATGGTACAGTGGAACCTCTCTAAACCGAACACCAAGGCAACCTCTGTGATCTCATGTTTGATGGGTTCCTTGATCATCTATTTCAGAATGGTCATATGCCTGATTTACAGTGGAACGTCTCTATAAACCACACCCCGGGGACCTTCCTGGGTGTCCGATTTAGAGAGGTTCCACTGTACCTGTTTTCTGTAAGGGGTGATCACTCCGATGTCTGCCTGTTTGATGTTTATGCCCCCTTTCCGGCAGATGAGCAGGTCGTCCACGTATTTCATGACCACCGACACCTCGTCTGGGTTGAAGAATGAGGGGCTACGTTCCTCTCGCATATCCTCGCCTAGCACTCCGTGGAACACCAGGGGTACACCCGGCGTTGGCAATCCCTCCCACTGACCTGTATGTAACAGTATAGTTCACATATTGACCTGTATGTAACAGTTATAGTTCACATAATGAATTTTTAATAAACTAGTTTAAACTAGTAACAACCGCTCGTTATAAATATAACTTTGCAATTAACACATAATGATTAATTTAATAGCTATTGACGAAAAAGTCACATTAATTTATGTGATTAAACGAGACGGAATGCTGCACTTTCATTGGTCGAGAAACTCGGACAAACAATAAATAGAGTATAATTCCAGCACAACAATATTTACACAATTCCCTAACATTTGAATGGCCCGTAGCAAGTCTCAGTCCAAAATTTATATCCCAGTAAACTCCCGCAGTGAACTACTTTCCGTAACTGTGAGGCGCAGTTAAAATAATTCTTAAGAAAACGGAAAATAAACACATTTCTTGATGAATTTATTTCAAATGCTGGAATTATAAGGAATGAATGGCCTTTTAGTGGAATTTATCGGGGATATAAACTTGGAAAATTAGGCCTTCGTCCAGTATTCCCGCGACTTTTCCAAGTTTATACCCCGATAAAAGGCCATTCATTCCTATAATAACCACCAGCTTTTGTTGGATACAGAACATGTTTGTGGCTGTGACTGTAGAAATGGGGCTTATACGTTTTGTGACCAATGTAGATCCAGATCAGCCTGTACATCCGCACAGTCAATAAAACCGAGACCAGGGGCATACAAATGATGGGCTAATATTTTTTAAAATAATCAATTAAAAATTATAAAATATCCAATTGCTTTAAAAAGTTAAATGTAACAGTAACAGTATCCAATTTCCACTTCCTAATCTGGAGAAAATAAATCCACTAAACTAGAGGCTTGGAGCACAACTAATGAACATACACAATTTTTCCCTGTCCATACTGGCACACGGCATCAGTTCCGAATCATAGAACAACTCGTTGGGAATCTTGATGATTGCGGGGTGAGATCGGTAGTTCTGGAGGAGCTTGGTGATGACCCTCGTGTCATACAGCTGGTAGTTGCCCTCCAGAGATGACGGCTGGTACACGTCACAGGACTCCATATACCGCTCCAGGAGGGACACGTCTGAAATATCCACATGGGACACATATGGTACAAAACAAAATGAAATTTAACGATGAAATTGTTGTTAGAATGTCACATGATATGGTATAAATCACACCGACATTCAAGGCTCTGATCTGTTTCTGCTGAATATTGAACGTCGAGAAATGGGGATTTGTGACCAGTGTAGCGTAGCACACTTCTGTAGCCTGATAATACTCTAATTTGATTTTTAGAAGCATAATGGTAGTTTCATTCATGGAATGGAGAACAGTGCAGATCGTGATCAGACTGCAGATACACAGGCTGATATGGCTCTGCAATCACAAAACCCATAAGCCCCATTTTTCCAGTTACAGCCAAAAATTATCATGGGATGAAACATGAAGTTGCCATGCTTGAAACAATTTTGTTTTCAAAGTAGCTAATTTCATCAATACTCAAAAAGAGACATATTACTCTATATCTTAACCCTTAGACCGCTACACACAACAATTATCATCTGCTGTTGCTTTTATATACATTGTATTGCCTTATTTCTCAATACAAACATGGTTTGACAGAACTTCAGAATCATTTCCAATGGAAAGATTCTGAAGTGATGTCAAAGCATGTTGTAAATTATTCTAAAATGCTGTCAAAGCATGTTTTTGATGATAAAAATGGAAAATATAAAATAAACAGCAACAACAAATTAAGATAGCGGTCTAAGGGTTAATAATCAAAAAGAGACATATTACTCTATATCTTAAAAGCAAATTATACTCCAGAATTAAATGTTCTACCGTATACTCAATTTGTATGTCCAAGTTTTCTTATACATTTTGTATTTAATCACAATGTTTATATTGAAGATACATGTTATAGAAATTAATTTAAATGATTTTACATTGGCAAATGTGTGTGTTGTACAATGAACTGGATAACTTCAAAATCGCTATGTAAACAAATTAGAAATTTGTACAAAATAATTCAACACAAGGTCATGAGATGAGCTTTATGTCAGCATAGCAAAAATACAATCAATTTATAATATAAACTTGTTCTATGTAGTGTTGCTTTTCGTTGGCAACTTATCACTAATGTTCCTTACATAGACTTAGTTCTTATATTCTGGTATACTCTAAAACATAGAGAATACAAGGCTGATATCTTTTGATATCCAGTTTATCAGGAAGGCTACATCTACAATATCTACCAGTATGCAAGAGTTGACAAATATCCCCAGAATAGGCTCCCAATTTCCGAAATCTGACAGTGACGCCGGAAAAGGGTTACTATATGATCACATAAATGCATGTGTAAAATACAAGCAAAACTGCCACAAAGTCACATAATACTACATTAGTAATAATAGGACACATTTTAGTCGATAAGAGCATAGAAATTCCACCAGTTGATAAAGTCTTTCATCATGTTACCTTACCTAGTCCAAACTTGATTGCAAGCGGGGATCGAAGAATGGGTCCCAGCTGTTTCGGGTCACCTGCCAGCACCAGTTGACCTCCGTCCTTGACCCCCATGACCCCGGCAACAGGGATAAGGGTCTCGGGTTCACGGCGTGGCCAGCTTCGTCGATGAACACGTGGGTGAAATGGTCCGGCGGGAAGCTGGCTGAAGCTATCCTGAGATATGGATGGTACTTATATGTGGCTGCGGCTGGAGGAATGGGGCTTATGGGTTTTGCATCCGCACAGTCTGATCAGGACCTACATTGTTTGCCATTCCGTCTATGTTTCACTGGTCATGCTTTGAACGGGAGAGTGCTAGTGGACCAGGAGCTAGACAGGCCAGACAGGCTACAAATGCTGTAAGCCCCATTTCACCAGTCAAAGTGACATATGTGGCTGTGACTGGTGAAATGGGGATAATAGGTTTTGCAACCAGTGTAGGTGCATACCCATCAATGAAACGCTTGTAATGCTTCTAACAAGCAACACAGATCAGACGACAGGAGTGTGTTATTTGGTCCAGATCAGCCTGTGCATCCGCAGTCTGATCAGGACCTGCACTGGTCGCCATTCCATCAATGAAACGCTTGTAATGCTTCTAACAAGCAACACAGATCAGACGACAGGAGTGTGTTATTTGATCAGGATTTCTCCAGTCACAGATGATATTTGATGATGTTTCAATTCAATCCAAGCGAGAATTGTAGAGAAACAATGTACACAAGAACCTTTTTTGCATATTTTGTAAAAACCTTAAACACTGTAGCCCGTACAGGAACAGTTTTGCTACGGTATGGCCCACATGAATGTTACATGTACAGGCTCTGGTAACATCACTCACTGTATATCACTGATGTTGATTTACACAGAAACAGACTATTTTCAGCAATGATAAGTTGACAGAAAATTCAGAGCTCATGCAGAATTCCGACATTGTTTATAGAAAATACAACCAATTTTCTAAAACAATAGTTATTTACTTATTTAATGGTGTTTAACCGTCTGTCAACAGCTATGGTTATTTTAAGCCATGTTAACGGCGTTATATCCCATATTTCACCTGTTGTGTGATGTGGGGAAAATCCAAAAATCAGAATATTTGCAGAAAAGATACATATTCAGTCCTGAAATTAGAATAACCTGACCTAACCTGGTCCTCATGACACCAGAGTAATTTGCCCCACACCCTAAAAGTAATAGGATCAGTACTAATCTTACTACTTTTATAATGGGTATAACCAGATTCAACTCTCACGTACCAGAAAGCCGAGGACATACCAGCTAAATCAATAGAAATACAGCGACTTGCTATGGGAGGTAATACCAGATACAGGTACACATGGCAGTTTGAGATTATCTCCTCTGGATATTACCTGCCCGCTGTGACGAGGGTTGTAACAATGATGCGGTATCGACACAGCTCTGTCTTACTGGGGTAGTGGTAGTTGCCCGTCATCGTGTCGTAGTTACACACACACTGGTACCACAGAATACCGTAATCACTGGTGCTGCACTCCAAGCCCGCGTAAAATATTTCACGTTGAAATATGCACCGGTCTCCTGCCGAGTTGCCTCTCAGCTCTTCTTAACCATTCATAAACACATTTTCATCTCACGACTGGTGCAAATTTTTGCGCTGGTTTCTAGATGAAAATGTGTTTATGCAGTATATTCTGCATGTAGCTGAATGGGAATTTGTCAGGAATCCGGCGGCTATTTCGACCAGAAACAGTTTACGACGGAGTGGAGTGCAGCACCAGTGGTAAGAACCCTAAATATTTGGACACAATTATTCTGGGACACAAACAAATATACGGTTTGCCACAATGAAGTGTCCCAATAGTTATGGTTAGCATTATTGTACTGGATTAGATCTTAGAAACAATTGTGACATACGGGAATTTGAAACTTGGGGTCATTTTTATTATCCACCCGATATAAACAATAAATAAATTTGTTAATTGACAGAGGTTTCAATAATTCAAATATATCTATTCACAAAAACGAACAAGTAATTAAAACACACATGTGTAAAGAATACATTATACATAAGAAGCTCTGATATGGTGATGTCTTCATATCATGTTTGTTAAACAAGTTACTGTAGCCAATTTAATCAAAATTGCAAAGTATACTTATCTAGCAAAGTATACTTTGAGGGAGAAATTTTCAATTTAAGGATAAATTTATTAATTTTTATTATACTGAATTTATTACATTATCACAGCCATTTTGGCTGTGATAATGTAATAAATTCAGTACAATAATTCCGCATACTTTTAATCATCAAATATATGCAGTCGTGAGTTCTATATGACATAATGCATTTCGGGAAAAATAAATGATTACTCCCTATACTTTGCTAGATAAGTATACTTTGCAATTTTGACTACATGTACTGATATGGTGATGGCTTCATATGATGTTTATTAAACAAGTTTACTGTAGCCGCCTGAACCGACAAATAAAAACTTAATGCAAATCTTACGGACGAACGGACGGATGGAAAGATGAAAACTATATACACCTCGACATTCTTCGCATGCCGAGTGAATAACAAGTAGACTTAACATTGAAAATGACTAAGACATTGGTGCGGAATAAGAAGGTCAAGGTAAAATGAAACTCATATATTGTACCAGCCAAAACTGTATAAATAATGATGCAACCAAACTTCATTGACAACCATGGCAGCGGTCACTGACCTTTATACTGTCGGGCACGGCGATCCAGGTGCGGGACACGGCATTGAGGCGAAGTATCTGTGAGTGTGGCACGTGCTGTATGAGGCGCTCCGTGACCAGATCCGCGGCACTGTTGGATGGGGTACACACCAGAATGTGGCAGTGGGGCGATAGCTTGTGTATCTGCAGGGTGTAAATATATAGAGGTATATATACCAGGCTAGTGTCTTTTGATATCAAAATTATCAGACAAGGTTAGGAAACGCGTAGGAATTCCGAGGCTCTTCCGAGGAATTCCAACTATTTCCGAGAAGCGTCTAATAAACTTGATGTCAACAGACACTAGGCTGGCTATTATTCATTAGGTAATGTTTTATGCAAGTCACTGATAAAATATAAAATAGTTTTCGTTGAAAAGAACACAGACTTCTTTACTTTGCGTCATTACACCGACGTCATTCGATAACGTCATGTGACGCCATTCGGCCAATGAAACGTCAGTTTTAAATTTGCTGTAGCCTGCATATTCGTATCAGGTAAATGCCTGAGACTACAATATGTTATCAGTCAATAATTCCAGCACAAAAATATTTACACAATTCCCTAACATTTGATTGGTTCGTAGCAAGTCTCTGTCCAAAATTTATATCCCAGTAAACTCCCACGCCGAACTACTTTCCGTAACCGTGAGGCGAAGTTAAAATAATTCTTAAGAAAACGGAAAATAAACACATTTTCTTGATGAATTTATTTCAAATGCTGGAATTATAAGGAATGAATGGCCTTTTTGTTGAATTTATGGGGGATATAAACTTGGAAAAATCGCGGGAATACTGGACGAGGCCTTCCGGCCTTCGTCCAGAATTCCCGCGACTTTTCCAAGTTTATACCCCGATAAATTCCACAAAAAGGCCATTCATTCCTATAGTACATATTCGGTCAATACAAAGCATGTTACCTGATAAAAATCTGTGATGGACTGTTCACATTGAATACAGACACACTTAATAATGAGGATAAAACATGGATATAAAATAATTGTGGCTGTGACTGGCAAACACTGGGCTTATGGGACTTGTGACTGGTGTAGCTCATGATTGAATACACTCCTTTGGCCTGATACTATATATATTGGTTGTTAGAAGCAGAATAGGCATTTCATTGATGGAATAGTGAACAGTGCAGATCTGGATCTACACTGGTGACAAAACCAACAGCCACATCTGTTTGCATGTCGAAACAACGAATAAGACGAGATGTTTCAAACATGTTAAAAACAAATATTGCATATTGCATAAAACATTGATGATTATTGCAGTAGTCAAATATCAGCGGTATACCTGTTTCATTGCCTCGACTATGGTGACAGTTTTCCCAGTTCCCGGTGGACCAAACACGATGTAGGGAGCCGGCCGGGAGCTTCCAGCCACGATGTTCTCTATGGCACATTTCTGCTCCATGTTCTTCTCTATAAGTGGGTTGTAGAACCTGCAGAGAACACCAGTAGCCGATTTCACCAAAATTGCCAAGCATACTCTAGCAAAGTGTACTTTAAGGGAATAATCATTTATTTTTCCCGAAATGCATTATTTCATATAGAACTAACAACTGCATATACTTGATGAACAAAAGTGCGCAGAATTATTATAATTAATTTATTACATTATCACAGCCATTTTGGCTGTGATAATGTAATAAATTCAGTATAATAAAATTTAATAAATTTATCCTTAAATTGAAAATTTCTCCCTCAAAGTATACTTTGCTTGACAAGTATACTTTGCAATGTTGGTGAAATAGGCAACAGAACTAATGATACATAGAGAATACCAGGCTGTCTTTTGATATCCCGTTTATCAGGCAAGGCTAGGAAACGCGTAGGAATTCCGAGGCTTACTTCAGAATTCCTACCGTTTCGAGCGGAGTCTCATAACTTGATGTCAAAAGACACTAGCATATTTTGTTTATGCTGCAGTTTATCACATGATTTCACACTCCAAATAGCAGAAAACTTTGAGATATTCAATACCGCTATGTTGCAGTGAGAAAACGACATCGACTACTTTCGCATCGAGTTGAAAATCTCCACTGAGAAAAATAGTGTTAATATTAGCAATAAAATGGGGATTATAGGTTTTGCGACCAGTGTAGGTCCAGATCAGCCTGTGCATCCGCACAGTCTGATCAGGACCTGCACTGGTCGCCATTCCATCATATTGTGTATAAAATATTATAAATATGCCATACTATAGGTTTCTGTTTTTTGTAAGCACTTCATATTACCAAACGGGAGCACATTTTAACAATAGTAGTGATTTTACTGACACGTCTGACGTTTAAAATAGATGACGTCAAAACATCATAACTTTGTCGCGCCATTAGGGATATCATTTGGATTGTCTTCTTTTTTTTATTTGGAAAAACGTTGGCACATACATTCGGAGTACGAATACGTACTCATGGTGATGCTGCTAGTCAATCAAATTCGCAGGTGTATTACACATGTGCCATATCATATTTATCAGGCCTGTACGCAGAGGGGGTGCGATGGGTGAGTATGCACCCCCCTTAACCCTTTCACTCTTAACCCGCAGGCATGTATAGTGGTATTGGCACAAACAGTGTAGATCCAGATCAGTCGGCTCGTAACGAGCCGTCTCATCAGGATCTGCACTTTTTGCAACAAATCAAAATCCATTCCAGTTACTTATGCAAGGGGTGAAAGGGTTAATCTACCGAGGTCTGTCCGTGGATGTGCAAAAACAATGTTTAGCCCTTCGCCCTTCGCGCCGTCGATAACGCACACCCCTAAAATAATTCCTGCATACGGGCCTGTTTATGAAATGGGTTTCAACTTGACATAAAAAGGTTTTCATGTGATAAGCCCCATTTCTTGAGTCGCAACCACATTTACAGCAGAACCACTCTATGTGGATACCATGGGGATGTCACAGGTATGGAGAAGTTTGATTGATTGGGTGGTTATTGGGGAATGCAACATTCAGCAGTGAAATTACAATGACACCTTTCAACACTGAAAGACAAAAAAATAAAAATAAAAATATGTATCAATAAATATGGATACATCATTAACATACGCACACCCTCCAATCTTCCGGGTATCCATGGCCAAGTTCCTCTACATACCGAGATTGGGTGCTGATGTGTGGGCGTGGTGAGGGGTGGTGGGGGCGTGGTGAGTGGCAGTGGGGAACAGCAGGTCACCATGCCCCAACTGTACGTACATGAGATTGAACGGTGAGGTGGGGGTGCGGTGAGGGGCGGTGGGGGCGTAGTGCGACGAGGTGGGGAACAGCAGGTCACCATGCCCCAGCTGTACGTACCTGAGATTGGACGGTGAGGTTGGGGCATGGTGAGAGGCAGTGGGGATGGTGAGGGGCGGTGGGGGCTTGGTGAGGGGCAGTGGGGCATGTTGAGTGACGGTGGGGAACAGCAGGTCACCATGCCCCAGCTGTACGTACCTGAGATTTGACGGTGAGGTGGGGGCATGGTGAGAGGTGGTGGGGGCATGGTGAGGGGCGGTGGGGGCGAAGTGAGGGGCGGTGGGGGCATAGTGAGTGGCGGTGGGGAACAGCAGGTCACCATGCCCCAGCTGCACGTACCTGAGTGTGGACAGTGAGGTGGGGGAATGGTGAGAGGCGGTGGGGGCATGGTGAGGGGCGGTGGTGAGGATGGTGAGGGCAGTGGGGATATGGTGAGGAGTGGTGGGAACAGCAGCTCAGCATGCCCCAGCTGTACGTATTGGATGGTGAGGTGGGGCATGGTGAGGGGCCTGGTGAGGGGCGTGGTGAGAGGTGGTGGGGGCATGTGAGGAGTGGTGAGGGCATGGTGAGGTGAGGCTAGAAACAGCAGGTCACCGTGTCCCAGCTGTACGTACTTGAGATTGGATGGTGATGTGTGGGCGTGGTGATTGGGGGTGGGGGTGTGATGAGGTGAGGCTGGAAACAGCAGGTCACCGTGTCCCAGCTGTACGTACCTGAGATTGGACGGTGATGTGTGGGCGTGGTGAGGGGCGGTGGGGGCGTGGTGAGGTGAGGCTGGAAACAGCAGATCATCGTGCCCCAGTTTCTGTGCCAGCTGGCACGCCCGGTGTTGGAGACGCAATGGCAGTCGATTGAACACAAACCGTACACTGAACTTCATGTTAGGCACATATGCTTCTCGCAGGCTGAAACAGGGATGTAGATAAAAGTACTGGCTACAGACATAAATGTCGCTTTCACTGGATAAATACGACTTTCGTGACCAATGTAACTTCTGATTAAATAGCACATTCCTGTAGCCAGATTACAATCTATATTGCTTCACAGCCACATATTACAGAGAATACCAGGCCAACATATAAAGTTTATCACGCTCGGCTAGGAAACATGTAGAAATTTTTTGTCATGCCTCGAAATTCCGGCAGAACGTTTCCGAGCTGAGCCCGATATTACAAGACACTAGCTTTATAGTATGTATCATATTCAAGGTGTATGATCACGTGGTACTAACAACAACAACAAGTACTGAAAATTCCATAATCCATCAGATTCAAAGTATGTATTCTTTTATATTGTTCTTATTACGTAACGGATTTTGATGAAATATGGCGCATCAAACGCGTTTTGTTAAGCTGCATTTGGTGGTCTCTGTATTTTCGCCCAAACTCTGTGTCACACGGAAATCGATTCTTCGCAAAAACGACATAAGTCTGAGCATATGTATACTTGTGAAAGGCAGTAAGAAAATTAATGAAAACTACTGCATTTTGTTAATACCCCGCAGTTGAAGTATGAAATGGGGGTTAATTTAATGTGGAACAAAATCAAATGTATGATAAATAAGTGTCATATATTTCAGTTTCCCAAACATTGTAACATATTTATACAAACTAACCTTTTATGAAAGCCAAGAGCGACTTCATTCATTCTTGTCTCGTGAACAAAACCTTGATATTCTTGTGCGCTTAGCCTCCCATCGCCTTCACATATACGCACATAGAGATGGTCACCTTTCAGCACAGATGGGCGACTCTCAAATAGTCCGGGCACCTGTAGTAAATGGAGCATACAGGGGTCATACCAATTATCCGGACAATCAATTTATCGGACAAATGAAAATAGCTGTTAATTAAACGCATTCATTTGATCCGATTTTGCAATGAACACATCTAAGTCACTCATGTGCTTGCTGTTTCCATGCCAGTGTGAATAATATATCGCCAAGGTAAACATTTTAGTAAAATTTGCTGAAAACATTCCCCCCAACTATGTCCACAAGTTTATGCCCGTAGCTGCTATTTTAAGAAAAATATCATAAATTTTTGTCCGATAATCTAGAGGATCCCTGTATAGAGAACTGGGGCCAGTTTCACTAAACTTTGTACGACTAAAATGTTCGTAAGTGCAAAATTATGATAGTCTGTAAATTTCACATTAACAATGTTTTCTTGTAAACAAATATTGGATTTACATTTATTGAGCATAGGCTGCATATGCAGCCTATGCCCAATAAATGTAAACCCATCAATTGAAATTTTCAGACGATCCTAAATTTTCACTTACGAACATTTTAGTCGTACGAAGTTTAGTGAAACGGGCCCCTGGTCCATCCCTTGCGGACAGCATATGGTAGTTTGATATCACCTTGCGCATATGTGTAGACGGAGTAGAGCCTAGGATGGAACTTATAAATTAACTCGACAAATTATATGAACTTAATCTGGTTGTGCATTTGTGAACAGAGCTCCAGTTAAGGTGAGTAATTTGACCAACTTGGGGTGAAATTTTGTTATTTCTTCATCAAAAATGGCAAGTTGGGGGTCCTTTAGAATCGTCTCATTGAGACGATTCTAAAGCACTCCCAACTTGCCATTTTTGATCGAGAAATAAGAAATATACCTCCAAACTGGAGCTCTGTGTGAAAGTGGACAGGATATACAAATTGTTAGCTAAGGCCCCAATAGTAACAAGAGTCATAGGTATTTTACACTAGACAACAGTCACTGTATATGTCCGATTGTTCATACGTTACAATTCCTTTCCAGTTCTATTTCAATGTGATTATACATGTACATGTACTCCTATTTCAAAGTGTTTCAGATTGAAGTGAATACCAATGCTCACATGCTTTGTATTTTGCCGTTTCACATTAAAATCATTGACATAACCATGATGGCATTAGAACAACAATATGGTGGACAGTAGAATGTTGTTCAGTTTTGGCTGATTTCCACGAAATTAATGCCTCTAATGAACGCCAAGTGCACACTTGGAACAAAATCGGAGCTAAATGTCCAACTAGATATTTTCCTTTCCAGTATTTTGGAGGCAAATTCCTTGAAAATCGGGGAAAAAAAGCATTTTACTTTCGCTTTCAAACTCGGAAGCGAAATTTGACTGTTTCCGGTGTCACAGTAAATTCCTCATAGGCAGTAGCTAGTGGCACGGATGCTGGGGGGATTAGAATGTAGAAGGTTACGGAGACAACATTTCCAATTAAGCATCTCAAACCCATCTCGCATAATATGGGTAAAACTGACATCATGTTGGATTGTTGGCCAAAATTTTCTAGGTGAGCAGAAATAAATATAATGCCCGAGCACCTATTAGAATCATTACGGTATTCTGTAGCGGAATGTGATGAAATGGTAAAAACAAAAAGATTAGTTTGGTAAAATTTTCAGTCATCAGCCATTTCAAAACAAAATGTGTTGACAATGAAGAAATTAACAATCCAGTTATTTCTTTGTTGCCGACTCACTCATTCCATTTCAGAATAACTGAAATTAACTTGTATCCACAATAACCGCATACCTGTAACAGCAGTAGGTTTTTGTTGCCAGGATACGGCGTCATGGTAACGGCGTCCATGTCGTATTTGCGGATGTCCACTTCCATCTGTGTCTCTTCAAAGTGGAGTAGGGTGCGAAACCGGCGCTCATGGAAACTCATCTCCAGGGGTGACTCCAGAAGAAACCTGGGTCATACATGTACATGGCCCCTGTTACCTTGGCAACCAGTATAGACCCTGATCAGCCTGCGCATCCGCGCAGTGGTTGCAAAGGCCAAAAGCCCCTGGTCCCCTTCAGTATTGTACAACGTGTAACCTCAAAAAGGGGTGGATTCTTTGTTAACCCTTTGAACCCGAAATCCCGCTATAGCGGTCTATGCAAAAAGTGCAGATCAAGATGAGCCGGCTCGTAACGAGCCGTCTCATCAGGATCTGCACTTTTTGCAAGTAATTTTCATATTTCTTAGAACAAAAATACCCCCTGTTCATAAATGGACGAATCTGAAAATCATTTTGTGATCATTGGATTGGTCGGAACATTATCATATCACAGTCCATTCCAGTTCCTTAGGGTTGAAAGGGTTAAGTCACACAATCATAGTCAAGGTAAAAAGTGTATACTATAGTTTCTATAGTATAAAATAAATTTCTTATCTCATTCTACTGATAACTCCTTAGTCAAATTCTTGGTCCAAGTACATGCATATGGTAACTCTCATTTACTCAAGTTTTTGTTAACTGAAAATGAGTGTATACTTTACATGTGAGCATGTAACAAACCTCAGGGATGAGAGCTCCACCTGCTCCCCCTGGTTGAGGCCAGCCGTGTCCTTGAGTCCACGGTTGACCATCCGGCGAGTGGTCAGCGGCACGGAGTACGTGTCCAGTTCCATTTCGCGCTGCAGGCTGTCCCCAGCGATCCTGCCAGACAATGGACTTGTCATCATAGATATACAGTTGATCCCCATTCATACCAGTAGCATATTTCACCAAAATTGTAATGTATACTTATCTTGCTATAAAGTACACTTTAAGGGATAAATTTTAAATTTAAATATAAATTTATGAATTTTTATTATACTGAATTTATTACATTATCACAGCCATTTTGGCTGTGATAATGTAATGAATTCAGTATAATAATTCTGCATACTTTTAATCATTAAATATATGCAGTCGTTAGTTCTATATGAAATAATGCATTTCGGGAAAAATAAATGGTTACTCCCTCAAAGTATACTTAATAGCTAGATAAGTATGCTTAGCAATTTTGGTGAAATCGGCTACATAATATTATACACAGAAAATATCCATACTTGATTGACGGGGTCAGGGGAAGAAGAGGTATGTATGCCTGTATGTGGTTAGAGTTAATCGGGTTGAGATATACGTCAACTTAAAAACGTTGTTTGAATTTGAACTTGACCTTGGGCATAAGGTATGGGCCGGGCCGTATGCCACGGCTATATAATGAAAATATGGATGGTGATGAAGAGGTATGTTAAGTTTCGGACTTTGGGTTGTGGAGATATTGGATAAGTAAAAACTTACTTACTTGGGCAGTTTGTGTCCCGGGACAACCTCCCTGGTGCCCTGGTGACTGCGGGACACCCTGGGCGGGGGTTTGTACGGTGACGTGGCCGCTACCTCCTCCACTACACGGCTCTTAAACCGGGCTGTCATATAGAGAATAACAGGGGTCCGTTTCACTAAACTTCGTACTACTAAGATGTTCATACGTACAAACATAGGATCGTCTGGAAATTTCAATTGATGGATTTACATGTATTGAGCATAGGCTATGCAGCCTATGCTCAATAAATGTAAATCCAATAATTGTTTACAAGAAAACATTACAAACGTGAAATTTACAGAATATCATAATTTTGTACTTACAAACATTTTAGCCGTACAAACTTTAGTAAAACGGCCCCAAGGCTAGTGCATTGTAATATCAAGTTTATCACACAAGGTTAGGAAAGGGAAGACATATTCAGCTCGGATACACAGCTCTTAAACGGGCTGTGATCTTGGGAAAACCAGGCTAATTTCTTTTTGCATCAAGTTAATCAGACACGGCTAAGAAATGCAATCGGAGGCTCACTGTGGCATTTCTACTGCAGTGAAACCTCTCTAAACCGGACACCCTGGGAGGTCCCCAGGGTGTCCGGCTTAGAGAGATTTCACTGTAAATCAGGCATTTGATCATTCTGAGCCATAGCTATGTGCTATGCGATCACGAACAGACATTATCACCCGAGATAAATGACCAAGAAACTCATAAAAAATAAGATCACTGGTGTTTTCTTGGTGTCCGGTTTAGATGTTCCACTGTATCTCCGAGCTGAGCCTGATATAGCTGGACTGTGACATGGAGAATAACAGGCTATTGTCTTTTGATATCAAGTATATCAGGCAAGGTTAGCAAACACGTAGGAATTACAGTTACTGGAGTCACCTAGGAATTCCTACTGTAACTGAGCAGAGCCTGATAAAGCAAGATGCTAGCCTGGGCCCGGTTGCTCAAAACCTGTTAGCTTAACAGACTGTTAACTCCTTAGCATGCTAAGGATTTTAACAGTCTGTTAAGCTAATAGAAGCTTTGAGCAACCGGGCCCAGGTTTTCTATTTATAAGGTAACGTTTGTGTAAATAAATACAACATGGTTTTCAATACAAACAAATTGACCCGATACATTGTACCAGTGTCAATACCTGTTAGCTTAACAGACTGTTAAATCCTTAGCATGCTAAGGATTTTAACAGTCTGTTAAGCTAATAGAAGCTTTGAGCAACCGGGCCCAGGTTTTCTATTTATAAGGTAACGTTTGTGTAAATAAATACAACATGGTTTTCAATACAAACAAATTGACCCGATACATTGTACCAGTGTCAATACCTGTTAGCTTAACAGACTGTTAAATCCTTAGCATGCTAAGGATTTTAACAGTCTGTTAAGCTAATAGAAGCTTTGAGCAACCGGGCCCAGGTTTTCTATTTATAAGGTAACGTTTGTGTAAATAAATACATGGTTTTCAATACAAACAAATTGACCCGATACATTGTACCAGTGTCAATGCTGATACAACAAATTGTTATTGGTCAGTGTGTATTGAACCCTTAGACCGCTACACACAACAATTGTTGTCTAGTGTTGCTTTTATATCTTGCCTTATTTCTCAATAAAAACATGGTTTGACAGCATTTCAGAATCATTTCCAATGGAAATGATTCTGAATTGCTGTCAAAG
>CM055266.1:135489720-135618452 GCA_029237695.1 Conchocele bisecta
ACACCAAGAAAACACCAGTGATCTTATTTTTTATGAGTTTCTTGGAAATTTATCTCGGGTGATAATGTCTGTTCGTGATCGCATAGCACATAGCTATGGCTCAGAATGATCAAATGCCTGATTTACAGTGAAATCTCTCTAAGCCGGACACCCTGGGGACCTCCCAGGGTGTCCGGTTTAGAGAGGTTTCACTGCAGTAGAAATGCCACAGTGAGCCTCCGATTGCATTTCTTAGCCGTGTCTGATTAACTTGATGCAAAAAGACATTAGCCTGGTTTTCCCAAGATCACAGCCCGTTTAAGAGCTGTGTATCCGAGCTGAATATGTCTTCCCTTTCCTAGCCTTGTGTGATAAACCTGATATTACAATGCACTAGCCTTGGGGCCGTTTTACTAAAGTTTATACAGCTAAAATGTTTGTAAGTGCAAAATTATGATATTCTGTAAATTTCACGTTTGCAATGTTTTCTTGTAAACAATTATTGGGTTTACATTTATTGAGCATAGGCTGCATATGCATGTAAATACATGTAAATCCATCAATTGAAATTTCCAGACGATCCTATGTTTGTACGTATGAACATCTTAGTCCTACGCAGTTTAGTGAAAAGGACCCCTGTTATTCTCTATATGACAGCCCGGTTTAAGAGCCATGTAGTGGAAGAGGTAGCGGCCACGTCATCGTACAAACCCCCGCCCAGGGTGTCCCGCAGTCACCAGGGCACCAGGGAGGTTGTCCCGGGACACAAACTGCCCAAGTAAGTAAGTTTTTACGTATCCAATATCTCCACAACCCAAAGTCCGAAACTTAACATACCTCTTCATCACCACACGTATTTTCATTATATAGCCCACACATACGGCCCGGCTACCTTATGCCCAATGTCAAGTTCAAATTACTCAGAAATTAGCGTTAAAGTTTTTTTAAGTTGACGTATATCTCAACCCGATTAACTCTAACCACATACAGGCATACAGACCTCTTCTTCCCCTGACCCCATCAATCAAGTATGGATATTTTCTGTGTATAATATTATGTAGCCGATTTCACAAAAATTGCTAAGCATACTTATCTAGCTATTAAGTATACTTTGAGGGAGTAACCATTTATTTTTCCCGAAATGCATTATTTCATATAGAACTAACGACTGCATATATTTAATGATTAAAAGTATGCAGAATTATTATACTGAATTCATTACATTATCACAGCCAAAATGGCTGTGATAATGTAATAAATTCAGTATAATAAAAATTCATAAATTTATATTTAAATTTAAAATTTCTCCCTTAAAGTGTACTTTGTAGCAAGATAAGTATACATTACTTTTAATTTTGTGAAATATGCTACTGGTATGAATGGGGATCAACTGTATATCTATGATGACAAGTCCATTGTCTGGCAGGATCGCTGGGGACAGCCTGCAGCGCGAGATGGAACTGGACACGTACTCCGTGCCGCTGACCACTCGCCGGATGGTCAACCGTGGACTCAAGGACACGGCTGGCCTCAACCAGGGGGAGCAGGTGGAGCTCTCATCCCTGAGGTTTGTTACATGCTCTCATGTAGAGTATACACTCATTTTTAGTTAACAAAAACTTGAGTAAATGAGAGTTACCATATATATGTACTTGGACCAAGAATTTGACTTAGGAGTTATCAGTAGAATGAGATAAGAAAATTATTTTATACTATAGAAACTATAGTATACACTTGTTACCTTGACTATGATTGTGTGGCTTAACCCTTTCAACCCTAAGGAACTGGAATGGACTGTGATATGCTAATGTTCCGACCAATCCATTGGTCACAAAATGATTTTCAGATTCGTCCATTTATGAACAAGGGGTATTTTTGTTCTAAGAAATATGAAAATTATTTGCAAAAAGTGCAGATCCTGATGAGTCTCATCTGGATCTGCACTTTTTGCATAAACCGCTATAGCGGGATTTCGGGTTCAAAGGGTTAACAAAGAATCTACCCCTTTTTGAGGTTACACGTTGTACAATACTGAAGGGGACCAGGGGCTTTTGGCCTTTGCAACCACTGCGCGGATGTGCAGGCTGATCAGGGTCTATACTGGTTGCCATATCAAGGTAACAGGGGCCATGTACATGTATGACCCAGGTTTGTTCTGGAATCACCCCTGGAGATGAGTTTCCATGAGCGCCGTTTTCGCACCCTACTCCACTTTGAGGAGACACAGATGGAAGTGGACATCCGCAAATACGACATGGACACCGTTACCATGACGCCGTATCCTGGCAACAAAAACCTACTGCTGTTACAGGTATGCGGTTATTGTGGATACAAGTTAATTTCAGTTGTTCTGAAATGGAATGAATGAGTCGGCAAAAAAGAAATAACTGGATTGTTAATTTCTTCATTGTCAACACATTTTGTTTTGAAATGCCTGATGACTGAAAACTTTACCAAACTAATCTTTTTGTTTTGACCATTTCATCAGATTCTGCTACAGTATACCGTAATGATTCTAATAGACGCTCGGGCATTATATTTATTTCTGCTCACCTCCTAGAAAATTTTGGCCAACAATCCAACATGATGTCAGTTTTACCCATATTATACGAGATGGGTTTGAGATGCTTTGAAAATGTTGTCTCCGTAACCGTGTAAATTCTAATCCCCCAGCATCCGTGCCACTAGCTACTGCCAATGAGGAATTTACTGTGACACTGGAAACAGTCAAATTTCGCTTCCGAGTTTGAAAGCGAAAGTAAGATGCCTTTTTTCCCCGATTTTCAAGGAATTTGCCTCCAAAATACTGGAAAGGAAAATATCTAGTTGGACATTTAGCTCCTATTTTGTTCCAAGTGTGCACTTGGCATTCATTAGAAGCATTAATTTCGTGGAAATCAGCCAAAACTGAACAACATTCTACTGTCCACCATATTGTTCTAATGCCATCATGGTTATGTCAATGATTTTAATGTGAAATGGCAAAAAACAAAGCATGTGAGCATTGGTATTCACTTCAATGTGAAACACTTTGAAATAGGAGTACATGTACATGTATAATCACATTGAAATAGAACTGGAAAGGAATTATAACGTATGAACAATCGGACATATACAGTGACTGTTGTCAAGTGTAAAATACCTATGACTCTTTTTGTTACTATTGGGGCCTTAGCTAACAATTTGTATATCCTGATCCACTTTCACACAGAGCTCCAGTTAAGGTGCGTAATTTGGAGGTATATTTCTTATTTCTCGATCAAAAATGGCAAGTTGGGAGTGCTTTAGAATCGTCTCAATGAGACGATTCTATAGGAATCCCAACTTGCCATTTTTGATGAAGAAATAACAAAATTTCACCCCAAGTTGGTCAAATTACTCACCTTAACTGGAGCTCTGTTCACAAATACACAACCAGATTAAGTTCATATAATTTGCTGAGTTAATTTATAAGTTCCATCCTAGGCTCTACTCTGTCTACACATATGCGCAAGGTGATATCAAACTACACATATGCGCAAGGTGATATCAAACTACATATGTACACATATGCGCAAGGTGATATCAAACTACACATATGCGCAAGGTGATATCAAACTACACATATGTGCAAGGTGATATCAAACTAAACATATGCGCAAGGTGATATCAAACTACACATATGTGCAAGGTGATATCAAACTACACATATGCGCAAGGTGATATCAAACTACCATATGCTGTCCGCAAGGGATGGACCAGGGGCCCGTTTCACTAAACTTCGTACGACTAAAATGTTTGTAAGTGAAAATTTAGGATCGTCTGGAAATTTCAATTGATGGGTTTACATTTATTGGGCATAGGCAGCATATGCAGCCTATTCTCAATAAATGTAAATCCAATACTTGTTTACAAGAAAACATTGGTAATGTGAAATTTACAGACTATCATAATTTTGCACTTACAAACATTTTAGTCATACAAAGTTTAGTGTAACTACCCCAGTTCTCTCTACAGGGATTCTCTAGATTATCGGACAAAAATTTATGATATTTTTCTTAAAATAGCAGCTACGGGCATAAACTTGTGGACATAGTTGGGGGGAATGTTTTCAGCAAATTTTACTAAAATGTTTACCTTGGCGATATATTATTCACACTGGCATGGAAACAGCAAGCACCTGAGTGACTTAGATGTGTTCATTGCAAAATCGGATCAAATGAATGCGTTTAATTAACAGCTATTTTCATTTGTCCGATAAATTGATTGTCCGGATAATTGGTATGACCCCTGTATGCTCCATTTACTACAGGTGCCCGGACTATTTGAGAGTCGCCCATCTGTGCTGAAAGGTGACCATCTCTATGTGCGTATATGTGAAGGCGATGGGAGGCTAAGCGCACAAGAATATCAAGGTTTTGTTCACGAGACAAGAATGAATGAAGTCGCTCTTGGCTTTCATAAAAGGTTAGTTTGTATAAATATGTTACAATGTTTGGGAAACTGAAATATATGACACTTATTTATCATACATTTGATTTTGTTCCACATTAAATTAACCCCCATTTCATACTTCAACTGCGGGGTATTAACAAAATGCAGTAGTTTTCATTAATTTTCTTACTGCCTTTCACAAGTATACATATGCTCAGACTTATGTCGTTTTTGCGAAGAATCGATTTCCGTGTGACACGGAAATCGATTCTTCGCAAAAACGACAGAAGTTTGGGCGAAAATACAGAGACCACCAAATGCAGCTTAACAAAACGCGTTTGATGCGCCATATTTCATCAAAATCCGTTACGTAATAAGAACAATATAAAAGAATACATACTTTGAATCTGATGGATTATGGAATTTTCAGTACTTGTTGTTGTTGTTAGTACCACGTGTCATACACCTTGAATATGATACATACTATAAAGCTAGTGTCTTGTAATATCGGGCTCAGCTCGGAAACGTTCTGCCCGAATTTCGAGGCATGACAAAAAATTTCTACATGTTTCCTAGCCGAGCGTGATAAACTTTATATGTTGGCCTGGTATTCTCTGTAATATGTGGCTGTGAAGCAATATAGATTGTAATCTGGCTACAGGAATGTGCTATTTAATCAGAAGTTACATTGGTCACGAAAGTCATATTTATCCAGTCAAAGCGACATTTATGTCTGTAGCCAGTACCTTTATCTACATCCCTAGCCTGTTTCAGCCTGCGAGAAGCGTATGTGCCTAACATGAAGTTCAGTGTGCGGTTTGTGTTCAATCGACTGCCATTGCGTCTCCAACACCGGGCGTGCCAGCTGGCACAGAAACTGGGGCACGATGATCTGCTGTTTCCAGCCTCACCTCACCACGCCCCCACCGCCTCTCACCACGCCCACACATCACCGTCCAATCTCAGGTACGTACAGCTGGGACACGGTGACCTGCTGTTTCCAGCCTCACCTCATCACACCCCCACCCCCAATCACACGCCCAAAACACATCACCATCCAATCTCAAGTACGTACAGCTGGGACACGGTGACCTGCTGTTTCTAGCCTCACCTCACCATGCCCTCACCACCCCTCACATGCCCCACCGCCTCTCACACGCCCCTCACACGCCCCTCACCATGCCCCACCTCACCATCCAATACATTACAGCTGGGGCATGCTGAGCTGCTGTTCCCACCACCCCTCACCATGCCCCCACTGCCCCTCACCACGCCCCCACCGCCCCTCACCA
Organism: Conchocele bisecta; assembly: GCA_029237695.1. Lineage (NCBI taxonomy): Eukaryota > Metazoa > Mollusca > Bivalvia > Lucinida > Thyasiridae > Conchocele > Conchocele bisecta. Next base: position 135,495,405 of record CM055266.1, read on the forward strand.
TACCCTCACCGCCTCTTGCCATGCCCCCACCTCACTGTCCACTCTCAGGTAAGTGCAGCTGGGGCATTGGTGACCTGCTGTTCCCCACCGCCACTCACTATGCCCCACCGCCCCTCACCATGCCCCACCGCCCTCACCATGCCCCCACCACCATCTCACCATGCCCCACCTCACCGTCCAATCTCAGGTACGTACAGCTGGGGCATTGGTGACCTGTTCCCCACCGTCACTCACCATGCCCCCCACTGCCCCCTCACCATGCCCCACCGCCCCTCACCATGCCCCCACTGCCTCTCACCATGTCCCAACCTCACCGTCTAATCTCAGGTACGTACAGCTGGGGCTGGTGACCTGCTGTTCGCCACCTCGTCGCACTACGCCCCCACCGCCCCTCACCGCACACACCTCACCATTCAATCTCATGTACGTACAGTTGGGGCATGGTGACCTGCTGTTCCCCACCGCCACTCACCACGCCCCCACCACCACCCCCTCACCACGCCCACACATCAGCACCCAATCTCGGGTATGTAGAGGAACTTGGCCATGGATACCCGGAAGATTGGAGGGTGTGCGTATGTTAACGATGTATCCATATTTATTGATACATATTTTTATTTTTATTTTTTTGTCTTTCAGTGTTGAAAGGTGTCATTGTAATTTCACTGCTGAATGTTGCATTCCCCAATAACCACCCAATCAATCAAACTTCTCCATACCTGTGACATCCCCATGGTATCCACATAGAGTGGTTCTGCTGTAAATGTGGTTGCGACTCAAGAAATGGGGCTTATCACATGAAAACCTTTTTATGTCAAGTTGAAACCCATTTCATAAACAGGCCCGTATGCAGGAATTATTTTAGGGGTGTGCGTTATCGACGGCGCGAAGGGCTAAACATTGTTTTTGCACATCCACGGACAGACCTCGGTAGATTAACCCTTTCACCCCTATTAAGTAACTGGAATGGATTTGGATTTGTTGCAAAAAGTGCAGATCCTGATGAGACGGCTCGTTACGAGCCGACTGATCTGGATCTACACTGTTTGTGCCAATACCACTATACATGCCTGCGGGTTAAGAGTGAAAGGGTTTAGGGGTTGGGGGGTGCATACGCACTCCCATCGCACCCCCTCTGCGTATGGGCCTGATAAATGTGATATGGCATGTGTGTAATACACCTGTGAATTTGATTGACTAGCAGCATCACCATGAGTACGTATTCGTACTCCGTATGTATGTGCCAACGTTTTTCCAAATAAAAAAAAGAAGACAATCCAAATGATATCCCTAATGGCGCGACAAAGTTATGATGTTTTGACGTCATCTATTTTAAACGTCAGACGTGTCAGTAAAATCACTACTATTGTTAAAATGAGCTCCCGTTTGGTAATATGAAGTGCTTACAAAAAAACAGGAACCTATAGTATGGCATATTTATAATATTTTATACACAATATGATGGAATGGCGACCAGTGCAGGTCCTGATCAGACTGTGCGGATGCACAGGCTGATCTGGGCCTACACTGGTCGCAAAACCTATAATCCCCATTTTATTGCTAATATTCTCACTGCAACATAGCGGTATTGAATATCTCAAAGTTTTCTGCTATTTGGAGTGTGAAATCATGTGATAAACTGCAGCATAAACAAAATATGCTAGTGTCTTTTGACAACAATTGCAACATTGCAAAGTATACTTATCAAGCAAAGTATACTTTGAGGGAGAAATTTTCAATTTAAGGATAAATTTATTAAATTTTATTATACTGAATTTATTACATTATCACAGCCAAAATGGCTGTGATAATGTAATAAATTCAGTATAATAATTCTGCGCACTTTTGTTCATCAAGTATATGCAGTTGTTAGTTCTATATGAAATAATGCATTTCGGGAAAAATAAATGATTATTCCCTTAAAGTACACTTTGCTAGAGTATGCTTGGCAATTTTTTGGTGAAATCGGCTATTGTTACATGGTTTCCGTTGTTTGCACATATGTGCAAACAAATAGCGCGTGCTGTTTGCACATGGCTTTAGGCAATGCTCATTCCGGGGCCACACGTAATGGAAGTGCCTTCATGACGTCACTACGCGGAAGTGCCTTCATGACGTCATTACTTCATGACGTTCATGACGTTCATGACACGGCCCCGGAATATGCATACCGAAAATTATCTACGTGAATGAGACGATTTTATAAAAGTACTGAAAATACTGAATATAATGCTCAAATTACATCAGTTTTTTGTTGGAAATGTAACAATAACGTTTGATCATGTCCAGCCGTGTGCAAACGTTTGCTGTGGCCCTCGGTAACTGTTTGAACATGCGGCCTGCGGCCTTGGGGTTCAAACAGTTCCCTCGGGCCGCAGCAAACGTTTGCACATGGCTGGACATGATCAAACCTTATACTGGTGTTCTCTGCAGGTTCTACAACCCACTTATAGAGAAGAACATGCAGCAGAAATGTGCCATAGAGAACATCGTGGCTGGAAGCTCCCGGCCGGCTCCCTACATCGTGTTTGGTCCACCAGGAACTGGGAAAACTGTCACCATAGTCGAGGCAATGAAACAGGTATACTGCTGATATTTGACTTCTGCAATAATCATCAATGTTTTATGCAATATGCAATATTTGTTTTTAACCATGAAACATCTCATCTTATTTGTGATTTCGACATGCAAACAGATGTGGCTGTGACTGAAGAAATGGGGCCTGTTGGTTTTGTCACCAGTGTAGATCCAGATCTGCACTGTTCACTATTCCATCAATGAAATGCCTATTCTGCTTCTAACAACCAATATATATAGTATCAGGCCAAAGGAGTGTATTCAATCATGAGCTACACCGGTCACAAGTCCCATAAGCCCAGTGTTTGCCAGTCACAGCCACAATTATTTTATATCCATATTTTATCCTCATTATTAAGTGTGTCTGTATTCAATGTGAACAGTCCATCACAGATTTTTATCCCATCAACACAGTGCGTATGTGCAGTGAAACACGGTGCCGTGAAACATTTTTGATATCCAGTCAATACTATTTTTGCATTTTACAGCCATTTGTAGGTGTTGATGGGATAAATAGAATAGTAGGTTAGTGCCGTGAATGGGAAAAAATATCTGGCGCGGCACGGAAACGGGATGTGCTCGGCAGAGCCTCACCCATCCCATTTCCTGAGCCTTGACAGATATTTTTTCCCATTCACGGCATTAACCTACTATTCTCTATCTATTTTCCTTATTTCTGAACCAAAGTATATGTTGTGACCACTCATTTGAACCGTCTCTGCGAGACGGTTCAAATGAGTGGTCACAACATATACTTCTAATGAGAAATAAAGAAATTCTTGGGCCTTGCCGGATATTTTTTCCCATTCACGGCACTAACCTACTATTCTCTATTTATCAGGTAACATGCTTTGTATTGACCGAATATGTACTGACTGATAACATATTGTAGTCTCAGGCATTTACCTGATACGAATATGCAGGCTACAGCAAATTGAAAACTGACGTTTCATTGGCCGAATGGCGTCACATGACGTTATCGAATGACGTCGGTGTAATGGCGCAAAGTAAAGAAGTCTGTGTTCTTTTCAACGAAAACTATTTTATATTTTATCAGTGACTTGCATAAAACATTACCTAATGAATAATAGCCAGCCTAGTGTCTGTTGACATCAAGTTTTATTAGACGCTGCTCGGAAATAGTTGAATTCCTCGGAGAGCCTCGGAATTCCTGCGAGTTTCCTAACCTTGTCTGATAATTTTGATATCAAAAGACACTAGCCTGGTATATATACCTCTATATATTTACACCCTGCAGATACACAGCTATCGCCCCACTGCCACATTCTGGTGTTGTACCCCATCCAACAGTGCCGCGGATCTGGTCCACCGGAGCGCCTCATACAGCACGTGCCACACTCACAAATTACTTCGCCTCAATGGCCGTGTCCCGCACCTGGATCGCCGTGACCCGACAGTATAAAGGTCACGTGAACGCTGCCATGGTTTGTCAATGAAGTTTGGTTGCATCATTATTTATACAGTTTTGGCTGGTACAATATATGAGTTTCATTTTACCTTGACCTTCTTATTCCGCACCAATGTCTTAGTCATTTTCAATGTTAAATCTACTTGTTATTCACTCGGCATGCGAAGAATGTTGAGGTGTATATAGTTTTCATCTTTCCGTCCGTCCGTTCGTCCGTCAGATTTGCGTTAAGTTTTTATTTGTCTGTTCAGGTGGCTACAGTAAACTTGTTTAATAAACATCATATGAAGCCATCACCATATCAGTAGTCGATTTCATCAAAATTGCAAAGTATACTTATCTAGCAAAGTATAGGGAGTAATCATTTATTTTTCCCGAAATGCATTATGTCATATAGAACTTACGACTGCATATATTTGATGATTAAAAGTATGCAGAATTATTATACTGAATTTATTACATTATCACAACCAAAATGGCTGTGATAATGTAATAAATTCAGTATAATAAAAATTAATAAATTTATCCTTAAATTGAAAATTTCTCCCTCAAAGTATACTTTGCTAGATAAGTATACTTTGCAATTTGATTAAATTGGCTACAGTAACTTGTTTAACAAACATGATATGAAGACATCACCATATCAGAGCTTCTTATGTATAATGTATTCTTTACACATGTGTGTTTTAATTACTTGTTCGTTTTTGTGAATAGAAATATTTGAATTATTGAAACCTCTGTCAATTAACAAATTTATTTATTGTTTATATCGGGTGGATAATAAAAATGACCCCAAGTTTCAAATTCCTGTATGTCACAATTGTTTCTAAGATCTAATCCAGTACAATAATGCTAACCATAACTATTGGGACACTTCATTGTGGCAAACCGTATATTTGTTTGTGTCCCAGAATAATTGTGTCCAAATATTTAGGGTTCTTACCACTGGTGCTACACTCCACTCCATCGTAAACTGTTTCTGGTCGAAATAGCCACCGGATTTCTGACAAATTCCCATTCAGCTACATGCAGAATATACTGCATAAACACATTTTCATCTAGTAACCAGCACAAAAATTTGCACCAGTCGCAAGATGAAAATGTGTTTATGAATGGTTAAGAAGAGCTGAGAGGCAACTCGGCAGGAGGCCGGTGCATATTTCAACGTGAAATATTTTGCGCCGGCTTGGAGTGCAGCACCAGTGATTACGGTATTCTGTGGTACCAGTGTGTGTGTAACTACGACACGATGACAGGCAACTACCACTACCCCAGTAAGACAGAGCTGTGTCGATACCGCATCATTGTTACAACCCTCGTCACAGCTGGCAGGTAATATCCAGGGGAGATAATCTCAAACTGCCATGTGTACCTGTATCTTGGTATTACCTCCCATAGCAAGTCGCTGTATTTCTATTGATTTAGCTGGTATGTCCTCGGCTTTCTGGTACGTGAGAGTTGAATCTGGTTATACCTATTATAAAAGTAGTAAGATTGGTACTGATCCTATTACTTTTAGGGTGTGGGGCAAATTACTCTGGTGTCATGAGGACCAGGTTAGGTCAGGTTATTCTAATTTCAGGACTGAATCTATTTGGGATTTTCCCCACATCACACAACAGGTGAAATATAGGGTACAACGCCGTTAACGTGGCTTAAAATAACCATAGATGTTGACAGACGGTTAAACACCATTAAATAAATAAATAACTATTGTTTTAGAAAATTGGTTGTATTTTCTATAAACAATGTCGGAAGTTGACATAAATTTCGGAGCTCATGCAGAATTGAATTCCGCATGAGCTCTGAATTTTCTGTCAACCTATGATATCATTGCTGAAAATAGTCTGTTTCTGTGTAAATCAACATCAGTGATATACAGTGAGTGATGTTACCAGAGCCTGTACATGTAACATTCATGTGGGCCATACCGTAGCAAAACTGTTCCTGTACGGGCTACAGTGTTTAAGGTTTTTACAAAATATGCAAAAAAGGTTCTTGTGTACATTGTTTCTCTACAATTCTCGCTTGGATTGAATTGAAACATCAAATATCATCTGTGACTGGAGAAATCCTGATCAAATAACACACTCCTGTCGTCTGATCTGTGTTGCTTGTTAGAAGCATTACAAGCGTTTCATTGATGGAATGGCGACCAGTGCAGGTCCTGATCAGACTGCGGATGCACAGGCTGATCTGGACCTACACTGGTTGCAAAACCTATTATCCCCATTTCACCAGTCACAGCCACATATGTCACTTTGACTGGTGAAATGGGGCTTACAGCATTTGTAGCCTGTCTGGCCTGTCTAGCTCCTGGTCCACTTGCACTCTCCCGTTCAAAGCATGACCAGTGAAACATGGACGGAATGGCAAACAATGTAGGTCCTGATCAGACTGTGCGGATGCAAAACCCATAAGCCCCATTCCTCCAGCCGCAGCCACATATAAGTACCATCCATATCTCAGGATAACTTCAGCCAGCTTCCCGCCGGACCATTTCACCCACGTGTTCATCGACGAAGCTGGCCACGCCGTGGAACCCGAGACCCTTATCCCTGTTGCCGGGGTCATGGGGGTCAAGGACGGAGGTCAACTGGTGCTGGCAGGTGACCCCAAACAGCTGGGACCCATTCTTCGATCCCCGCTTGCAATCAAGTTTGGACTAGGTAAGGTAACATGATGAAAGACTTTATCAACTGGTGGAATTTCTATGCTCTTATCGACTAAAATGTGTCCTATTATTACTAATGTAGTATTATGTAACTTTGTGGCAGTTTTGCTTGTATTTTACACATGCATTTATGTGATCATATAGTAACCCTTTTTCTGCGTCACTGTCAGATTTCGGAAATTGGGAGCCTATTCTGAGGATATTTGTCAACTCTTGCATACTGGTAGATATTGTAGATGTAGCCTTCCTGATAAACTGGATATCAAAAGATATCAGCCTTGTATTCTCTATGTTTTAGAGTATACCAGAATATAAGAACTAAATCTATGTAAGGAACATTAGTGATAAGTTGCCAACGAAAAGCAACACTACATAGAACAAGTTTATATTATAAATTGATTGTATTTTTGCTATGCTGACATGAAGCTCATCTCATGACCTTGTGTTGAATTATTTTGTACAAATTACTAATTTGTTTACATAGCGATTTTGAAGTTATCCAGTTCATTGTACAACACACACATTTGCCAATGTAAAATCATTTAAATTAATTTCTATAACATGTATCTTCAATATAAACATTGTGATTAAATACAAAATGTATAAGAAAACTTGGACATACAAATTGAGTATACGGTAGAACGTTTAATTCTGGAGTATAATTTGCTTTTAAGATATAGAGTAATATGTCTCTTTTTTTTATTTTTTTTATTTTTTTTTTTTTTTTTTTTTGAAATATTTATTTTCCCCGTAATAGGTTTGTGGTGGGTCGGGGCCATCCCCCACAAACCGTACATAATATACATGTCATAGTCAGATACAAATACAAAATATACAATTACAGATATTCACCCTCTTTTGCTCTTGCAGTACTGGGTAGAAATCACTGTTCTATTAAGACTTCATGGTTGACTGGTACATGAGAATCGTCATTAATGAGATACCTGAATTTTCAATAAAAAGTTGCACGTGTTATTAAAAAAAAAGACAGTAATACTTATAATAAACCCGCATATGACAATGTCACTCTCCAGCGCTGCAAGAGCCAAAGTTTGATTTAGCATATGTAATACATGTAATTGATTATTTGTTATCATTCATATTACCCTTGATCCAACTGAACCAGCCCCACTCTGTAAAAAGTGAAGTTCAATCCTGCTGTGCATCTACATGTTTAAATCGTGTATTAACCCTTTCAACACTACAGCCATTTATATAGGTGTTTTTAAACAGTGTAGATCCAGACGAGCCGGCTCATCAGGATCTGCACTCTTTGCAAGTAGTTTTCATATTTGTTAAAAAAATAAAAAAAAAAAAAAAAAAAAAAAATTATAAATCGATTATTTGAAAAGTATTTTGTGTTGAATGGAATTGACCGAAAATTAACATATTATATATAATCCATTCCAGTTATTTAGGGCTGAAAGGGTTAAATGTTACAGTTGTTGGTAACATGTATTGACAAACCAATGTACAATCTGTTCCGATCCCCACACTGATTATAAAACAAAACGCGGCTGGTTCCGTCTGATCATGGTCTTTGCTTGAACCTGTATTACTCTAGTATATTATATTCTTCTACTAGATTCATATTTATAATGTCTTTATTTCCCAAACCTATAATATGAGGTGGAATGGGAAGTGGGAGTAGGTGGGGAAGGGGTTAAAACAAAGAAAGGAAGAAAAAAAAACGCACAAAAGCAGAGATTTATTATAGCACCCGCAACTAGCTCAGCTGAAGATGAAATCTTATTTTGGTGTTTTTGTTACATAAATTAAAATTTTGAAATGATAAAGTCTTCCCAAATTTTTGTAAAGTTTTCAAGTTTGTTGGCCATTATTGCTGCCTTCCTGGATGTTTCATACAATAGTTGAATTCGATGCTTCAGTATGCTGAGACTTGGTTCTACTTTTGAACACCGGCAATAATAGAGATAGTATTTAGTTTCTAATAGTATTAATTGTTTGAAGATACTTATTGTTTTTTCGTAAATCCCAAAGATGAATGATTTTTCGTTAATTGTAATAGTTATATTTTTGGTCGCTAACCATTCTTGAAGTTCCCTAAATATGTTTTGTGTAACCTTACAATCCCAAAACAAATGTTTTATTGTTTCCGAGAACTTATTACAGAATGTACACAATGGACTACTTGCAATTTTAATCTTATTTAGGAAATCATTTGTGGCCAGAATATTGTGGTTTATTCGGTACTGGAACCATTTTCGAGTTGTGTCTTTTGTTATGGTATGCGGCCATAAATATATTTTCTTCCATGTTTCATTGTTAAAATTATAGGTGGAGTTCCATTTAATTTTACCAGCTGGAGTTTCAGAATTGGAGTTTAATGCGAGGTACATGTCTTTTGTCCCGGTTTTGTTTTTTTAGGTATATTTTTAGTTTGTATGGAGTAAATGGCATTTGTAACTTTTTTTCGATATGATAAGTTTCAAACTTTTACCCCAATCTTTTATTGCTTTGACAAGGCCATAATATTGAAAGAAATTTATATCTATGTTGAAATTGTTTTTAAGTTCATTTTGAGAGGCAAAAGTTCCATCAATTTTGATAATGTCATTTATAAAACATATTCCCTTATCAAACCATGCCTTATTGAAGAAGGTTGTCCCACATTTTATGTCCTTATTAAAAAATAATGGGCTAGAAAGAAATCATCCATGTTTATCGGCTTAAGCTTATTTTGTAATTTTAGATGAGCTTTTAAAACATCCCGCCAAAAAAGGTTTGAAAATTTTTTTTTCCTATTTTTTGTTCAATGTACATATCTCCCAATTTAAAAATATTGTCTGTATCAATTTCTGTATTTAAAATGTTTATAAATTTGTATTTGTTGCACACTATTCTTCTTAACCATGTTGTTTTTTAAAGACGATATATAGTCCTCAATATTTGGCATTTTTAGTCCGCCATCCTCATATTGTTTGCATGTGATAGTGCCTTTTACATCGTGATTTACCTTGCCATAAAAATTCATACATAATGCTGCTGATATCTTTAACACATGTTTGACTGGGGTTAGGTAGGGATATAAACAGGTGATTTAAAGATGGGGAAGAAGATACTTTATGACTGAGATTCGGCCTAATGGTGTTAAGTACCTTTTGTTCCAGCTGTTGATTTTTTCTTTTATGAGCCTCATTTTTTCCGAGAAATTTATGTTCACAATTTTTTCTAAATCTGTGTCAAATGTAATTCCAAGCAATTTTAAATATGTTATTTATTTCTTTTTAGTTTAGTTTCCATTTTGTTTTATTGTTAGTCTTGGCTAAATTTTTTGGCCCCAATCCAAATAACTTGTGTTTTATCAAAATTAACTTTAAGTCCTGACATATGGGCATACATTTCCAGTTCATTAAGTGTTTCATTTAGTGATTCACTTGATCCATCCAAGAAGGCGGACTAGTGTCATCTGCAAACTGTGGTAGTTTATATTCTGTTCCATTTATTTTAATTCCTTTAATTTTATGATTTTTGCGTATTCTGATTGCAAGTATTTCTGCGCATAAGATAAATATGTACGGTGAGAGTGGGTCTCTCCTGACGACAGCCTCGGTGTATTGAAAAAAAAGGTGAGAGGTTACAATGTTGATTAACTGATAGTTGAGCATTTTTGTAGAATAATGTAATCCATTGCCTAATATTTGGTCTGAATTTAAAGTAACAAAGTACTTTATGAATATAGTTCCACGATATAGAGTCAAATGCCTTCTCAAAGTCTATAAGAAGAAGAAGTCCTGGGATATTGTTTTTTTCAATATATTGCATAATGTCGTATACCTGTCTAGTGTTTTCCCCCATGTATCTTCCTGAAATAAATCCTGTTTGGTCCCCTTTATTTATTAATTTTGTCTAATACTGTTTTTATTCTATTAGCGATAGATTGCTGATGCCATTTTGTAAATTGTGTTTAATAATAAATAGGTCTATAATTTTTTAGAAAATGTCGAGATTTATTTTCTTTTGGGATTAGTGTTATTATACCCTGCCGTTGAGTTATAGATAGTTCACCCTTCTGATAGCTATAATTTATTGCCCTACAAATGAAATCACCCAGTTTATGCCAAAACATTTTATAAAATTCGCATGCAAATCCGCTTGTACCTGGGCTACGGTTGTTCGTCATGTTTTTTAGTGCAAAGGCTAGTTCAGTTTTTGTGATTAATCCCTTTTTCTGATTCTGTTTCATTTAATTTTGGTACATGCGTATTTTCCAAAATATTATCCAAATCTAAATCTTTATAAGCAGCTGTGTCTTTATTGCTATACAGTTTGGTGTAAAATAGTTCTGTTTCTTTTAATGTCTCTGACTGATTTGTAATTATTTTGCCATTTTCTGTTTCAAGTTTTGGTATTGTTTTACTTATAAAGTTATGAGATTCAAGTGCACAGAAATATTTTGTTGGTTTTTCTCCTTCATTTATATTTAGAGCCCTTGATCGAATAACTGAACCATTTACTTTAATTTTACGAATTTCCTTGGAGTTCTAATTTTAAAATTTCAATTTTATTCATGTCTTCTTTCTTTAACTGTTTTTCCATGTCTAATATTTGTTCTGTTAATGATTTTTCTTTTTGATTGGTTTCTTTTTTTATAAAGGAAAGAATAAGAAATAGATTTTCCACGTAGTTCCATCATAAGTGTTTCTAGAAAAAGTTGATCGTTAATTGTGAATTGCAATTCGTTGTTTGGTATTTCATGTAAGTTTTCTCGGTTATATATTGGAATAGCATATTGATTTTTTATTTCTTCTATTTTTTCATTAATCATGTTTATGTAATTTATGTCTTTCAGCATTGAATTGTTATGTTTCCATAGTGGTTTTCCCTTTATAAAATTGTTGAAACGTAATGATGTCACAACATGACAGACAGTGTATCCCAGAAGAGACTGCACGGTCGTACAATGTGGTACCTTGTTTCCACTGTTCGAGTCGTAATGTTGGTATGTTACACAATGATATTGTTCTACTGTCGCTCGGGGTTGATTATAGAGTTAATATCGTCGTATACGTCAAACCTGTGACGGCGTCCCCATTTTGTTTTCCCATACACGGCTCCATTGAAATACCAAGCTGTGTCAATGTCTTTGTGTTGGGAGATCCGCCGGATTAACCAAGTATTGAGTTTGGTCACGTCGTCGACTGGTCTATTTGACGTTTTGAAGTCTGCTCGTCTCTTCATAATATTTGATTTATCCTCGTTTCTCATGAATTTGATGATAGTCGGTCTTGTCCTTCCTTGTGGCGCTGGTAGTCGGTGTATGGCGAGTATTCTGTTCTTGTCCACATCTATGCCTTTTGATCTACACAGATCCACCAGTTTGTGTGTTAGGGAATCTTGATTCTCATTGGTGTCTTCCGGAATGTCCATTATTTTTACGTTGTTTTTACGAGAGTATTGTTCATTGAAATTAGCTTTTCTCATCGCATCTTGCACCATTTCATTCTTCTCTTTAATATTTCTTGTACATTCCTTAACTTCTTTTTCCTGGCCTTTTTGTCTATCTTGCAGTTGTTTGTTGTCAAATTCCAGGGATTCGATCTTTTCACTGAGCTTTCTAGTTCTTACTGCAATCTTTTCATCCATCATAGAGTCAATTTTCTCCCAAACTTCCTTCTTTATCTCATCTCGAAGTGCTGTCACCGTGTGTTTTACCAGCTTTTCTATGTCTGTTTTGGTCATAAGTGTTTTAAATTCACCCCTCATGTTCTTGATGTCCTCGGTAAGTCCCTCTAATTGGTGTGTAATGTGGGTGAGTTCCTCTGCACTGGAATTCGCCATCTCAGTTGCTGGTCTTTTGTTCGGCTGTACACCTAATCTAGTAGGCTGTGTGTACCGGAGGCTCCACTTGTGCCTTGTTGTGCCTGTTTACTCATGGTCGACACAGCAGTTAGTAATCCTTTCCAGGTCGATGTGTGAAAGTAACTATTGTTGAATAACAATGCACTCTGACTGGGGGTTCATTCAAGCTGTCCACGCACTATAGTATGAACAATAGAGTTTCATCTATTTTTCAAATGTCAAATTTGATTTCCTTCAAACTCCATAAATCTATTTAATATTTTTCAACCAAAATTTAACATTCTGTAGAACTTTCAGTAATCCACAATATTAACTAAAATTCCATTTTTTTTCACAGTATTATATAGCTTTAAATCCAGTTTTGGCAGGAGCTAATGTAAATGTGTGCTACATGATCTCTTTTTTTATTATTAACCCTTAGACCGCTATCTTAATTTGTTGTTGACTGCTGTTTATTTTATATTTTCCATTTTTATCATCAAAAACATGCTTTGACAGCACTTTAGAATAATTTACAACATGCTTTGACATCACTTCAGAATCTTTCCATTGGAAATGATTCTGAAGTGCTGTCAAACCATGTTTGTATTGAGAAATAAGGCAATACAATGTATATAAAAGCAACAGCAGATGATAATTGTTGTGTGTAGCAGTCTAAGGGTTAAGATCTAGAGTAATATGTCTCTTTTTGAGTATTGATGAAATTAGCTACTTTGAAAACAAAATTGTTTCAAGCATGGCAACTTCATGTTTCATCCCATGATAATTTTTGGCTGTAACTGGAAAAATGGGGCTTATGGGTTTTGTGATTGCAGAGCCATATCAGCCTGTGTATCTGCAGTCTGATCACGATCTGCACTGTTCTCCATTCCATGAATGAAACTACCATTATGCTTCTAACAATCAAATTAGAGTATTATCAGGCTACAGAAGTGTGCTACGCTACACTGGTCACAAATCCCCATTTCTCGACGTTCAATATTCAGCAGAAACAGATCAGAGCCTTGAATGTCGGTGTGATTTATACCATATCATGTGACATTCTAACAACAATTTCATCGTTAAATTTCATTTTGTTTTGTACCATATGTGTCCCATGTGGATATTTCAGACGTGTCCCTCCTGGAGCGGTATATGGAGTCCTGTGATGTGTACCAGCCGTCATCTCTGGAGGGCAACCACCAGCTGTACGACACGAGGGTCATCACCAAGCTCCTCCAGAACTACCGATCTCACCCCGCAATCATCAAGATTCCCAACGAGTTGTTCTATGATTCGGAACTGATGCCGTGTGCCAGTATAGACAGGGAAAAATTGTGTATGTTCATTAGTTGTGCTCCAAGCCTCTAGTTTAGTGGATTTATTTTCTCCAGATTAGGAATTGGAAATTGGATACTGTTACTGTTACATTTAACTTTTTAAAGCAATTGGATATTTTATCATTTTTAATGATTATTTTAAAAATATTAGCCCATCATTTGTATGCCTCTGGTCTCGGTTTCATTGACTGTGCGGATGTACAGGCTGATCTGGATCTACATTGGTCACAAAACGTATAAGCCCCATTTCTACAGTCACAGCCACAAACATGTTCTGTATCCAACAAAAGCTGGTGGTTATTATAGGAATGAATGGCCTTTTTTGTGGAATGTATCGGGGTATAAACTTGGAAAAGTCGTGGGAATACTGGACGAAGGCCGGAAGGCCTCGTCCAGTATTCCCGTGAATTTTCCAAGTTTATATCCCCGATAAATTCCACAAAAAGACCATTCATTCCTTATAATTCCAGCATTTGAAATAAATTCATCAAGTAAATGTGTTTATTTTCCGTTTTCTTAAGAATTATTTTAACTGCGCCTCATAGTTACGGAAAGTAGTTCACTGTGGGAGTTTACTGGGATATAAATTTTGGACTGAGACTTGCTACGGGCCATTCAAATGTTAGGGAATTGTGTAAATATTGTTGTGCTGGAATTATACTCTATTTATTGTTTGTCCGAGTTTCTCGACCAATGAAAGTGCAGCATTCCGTCTCGTTTAATCACATAAATTAATGTGACTTTTTCGTCAATAGTTATTAAATTAATCATTATGTGTTTCAATAATTGCAAAGTTATATTTATAACGAGCGGTTGTTACTAGTTTAAACTAGTTTATTAAAAATTCAATATGTGAACTATAACTGTTACATACAGGTCAATATGTGAACTATACTGTTGCATACAGGTCAGTGGGAGGGATTGCCAACGCCGGGTGTACCCCTGGTGTTCCACGGAGTGCTAGGCGAGGATATGCGAGAGGAACGTAGCCCCTCATTCTTCAACCCAGACGAGGTGTCGGTGGTCATGAAATACGTGGACGACCTGCTCATCTGCCGGAAAGGGGGCATAAACATCAAACAGGCAGACATCGGAGTGATCACCCCTTACAGAAAACAGGTACAGTGGAACCTCTCTAAACCGGACACCCTGGAAGGTCCCCGGGGTGTGGTTTATAGAGACGTTCAACTGTAAATCAGGCATATGACCATTCTGAGATAGATGATCAAGGAACCCATCAAACATGAGATCACAGAGGTTGCCTTGGGTGTTCGGTTTAGAGGGGTTCCACTGTACCATGTTTTGTAGGAAGTTACTAGTTTGAGTCTTTTGGGCAGTAGATTAACATTGCTTTGTGTACGGTAAATTTTAGAAGCTTATGATTATTTTAACACATTCAGTTCACAAATGTGACTGTGACTGGAGAAATGGGGCTTATGGGTTTTGTGACCAGTCTGAACATGATCTGTACTGTTCGCGATTCTATCAATGAAGCTTCCATCATGCTTTAAAAACACAATATAGATCGATATCGGGTTACAGGTGTGTGCTATTTGATCTGGGTTAATTCTGGTCACAAATCCCATAATCCACATTTCTCCAGTCACAGCCACACATGATCACCAGCTAAGAAAAAAAAGTTTATTATCCCGCACCAGGTACAGAAGCTGCAGCAAGTGTTACGTCGCCATCACTATGACGACGTGACGGTGGGGTCGGTCGAGGAGTTCCAGGGTCAGGAACGGACGGTGATCATCGTGTCCACGGTGAGGAGTCGCCCCCAGTACCTCGCCCTCGACTCCCGCCACAGGCTCGGCTTCCTCAGGAACCCCAAGGTACAGAGCTACAGATAAGCTTGGTGTCTATAGAGTATCATACCCCAGATTTATTGATGATTGTCTTCTTATTAAATAGGGAACAAATAATCACAAATTTAAACATTCTCTTATTTGAGTGTATTATTACTTTTTCACTTATTTATACGGTAATAAAGTTGAAAATGTACTTAGTTGAACTGCAAAAAGCAAAAAGTGTTGTTTGCTTTTTGCCGCTTAACTCAGTACATTTTCAACTTTATTACAGTATTTCCACTACTCAATTTGAAAATCAATGCGTATTTTCACATTGATGTCAGTATTTTTGTCGCGCCTGCTTTATCCGCGTCGTCCGAAATGTAAAAAAAGTTTGCCATTTTTGTGCGTCAAAATGTTTCTTCATCATATAACTTTAATATTACTTGACATACTTGTTCAATATTTGGACACTTCATATATGTAAGCATTTGGAACACACTCATGCCATTAACATGACCTTACCTTTTTGACTTTCACATGGTTGTGGAAACACTTAGCCATTTTTTTTATGTCAAACGTTTCTTCAACCATGACCTTTTTTTGTGTTTTAAGCAAGTACTTCTCCGATGGTTTTTGTGATGCTTACTTTAGCACTTGCCCATGATCATGTTACAGTCAAATGCCTCGGCTGGCGCAACATTACTTCCATGGTAGAATTCTTGTTTTATAAAGATTCAGAAACTATCACAATCAGTGAATCACACTTCACAATCGGTGCTGATCTACACTGTTTGCAAACAATAGCATAGAGGATGGTAGTACTGGCGTTTTCAGAAACCGCAAGTTAAATAATGGACTTTTCTTCAAAAATCTCGTCTTGGTTTTGTTCAACTATTCACAAACAGTGCAGATCCTGATGAGACGGCTTGTTACGAGACGGCTCATCCGGATCTACACAGTTTGCATTCATTAGGAACCCCAAGGTAAATAATGGACTCTTTTTTTTTAAACTGTGGAGATCCTGATGTGATTGCTTGTTACAAGCCTGTTCATCTGGATTTACACTGTTTGCTATCCATATTATTGAGATCTGTTGTGGAGAGTGGGCTTGTTGTTCTCTGGAATCCCAATAAAGTTTGCAACTAATTTATATGTAGCCCGAAAATATAGTCGCCACCCTGTCCGTCCGTCCGTACGTCCGTCCATTGTCCGCCCTACGTCCGTCTGTCGGAGATTTGCATTAAAGTTTTTGGGTACCTACCATCAGGCCTCGACAAATTTTTTATTTTCTGACTCGTCCCACTGGACGAGAGAACCTAAAAATCTACTCGTCCAAACTTTTTGGTCAAATGACAAAACATACATTTTTCAGAAAATGGTAATTATAATAATCTTTAAATGCATGTGTATCTAGTTTGTGATCATTATACAATACTATTTCCACAGTCAATGTGCCCGTGTAGATCTATATTTCCAGCTTTCGGTGCGCGGCTTCAACAAATAAATTATGTAGTTTATGTAATTTGTGTAACTGTTACTACAAAGCGTGAAACAATGGTGCCGTGGTGGGAGGGGTACACTGCAGTTTGCGTCTTATTGTAAACGGGAATAATAATGCAGGAAGAATAAGATTGCCAAGTTTTAGATATAATTCGCCAGATACCCGTGATTAATTTCGCCTTTTCGATCTATCATTATCTCCGCCGCTCTACAAAAACCGGTGTATGTCTGACATCTTGACACCACGCTCGGTAATCAGTAATATTTTATTGGAATTTAGTATTTCGCTTCCCAAAACTTCGCATTTGCATTTTCTCAGTGGTGATCTTCAAATTTCCACTCGCCCGACTGGACGAGCGGCTTTAATTTTCACTTGCCCAGACTGAAAAGTTACTCGTAAATACGAGCGGACGAGTGGATTTGTCGAGGCCTGCCTACCATCTCTGTAACCATAAATCAGATGGTTTGAAACTTCATATACTTATTTCACATTCTGTGGCCCACACATACGTCCCCTGTTCCCAAGGTCAAGGTAAAATGACATTTTGTAAAAAATTTGCGTTAAAGTTTTCAGGTACCCACTATCTCTGTAACCGTAATTCAGATTGGTTTGAAACTTCATTTGCTTATTTGTCGTCATCTATATTTTCATTCTGTGGCCCACACATGCGTCCCCTGTGCCCAAGGTCAAGGTAAAATTACTTGTTTGTGTTAAAAATTTTGTAAAAATTTGCGTTAAAGTTTTCAGGTGCCCACTATCTCTGTAACCGTAATTCAGATTGGTTTGAAACTTCATTTGCTTATTTGTCGTCATCTATATTTTCATTCTGTGGCCCACACATGCGTCCCCTGTGCCCAAGGTCAAGGTAAAATTAGTTGTTTGTGTTAAAGATTTTGTAAAATTTTGCGTTAAAGTTTTCAGGTACCCACTATCTCTGTAACATGCTTATTTGTCGTCATCTATATTTTCATTCTGTGGCCCACGCATGCGTCCCCTGTGCCCAAGGCCAAGGTAAAATTACTTGTTTGTGTTCAATTTTTTTTCAAAATTTGCGTTTTCAGGTACCCACTATCTCTGTAACATATACGTCCCCTGTACCCAGGGTCAAATGACTTGGAGAAGTTTGCGTTAATTTTGTTTGTCTAATTTGCGTTAATGTTTTCTGGTATTCACTATTTCTGTAATCATAAGTCGGATTGGCTTTAAATTTCCTATGTGCACTCATGTGACTCCTGAGCTCAAGGTTAAGGTCAAAAATTAGTTAGAAATTTGCGTTTTTGAAGGCTACATCCATCAGTGTTACTGATTTATTGTATACATGTTCCAACTACCCGGTATTTATCTGCGAAAGTTGAAAAGTACCTCATCATGCTCATGGGTGCTATTTATTTTTAAGCTTAATGAGATGGTTCAAAAGTGTGCTCAGAATGTTGAAGTGGGTGGTGGTCGGGGAACGTGACAGCCTAAATTAATGGTAGGGGTTCCTCCTTATAGGGATCATGATTTGCCTGGTTTGGCCCTCCGGTACGTTTTTATCTTTGGCTCTTTTGATACCTGGGAGTTGAATTGGGTTATTGCCCATTATAAAAGTAGTAAGATTATTACTGATCCTACTGCTTTTGGGAGGGGGCCAAATGATTCTGGTGTGGCGAGGACCTGGCATCAGATCAGGATTATTCTGATTTCAGGGCTGAATATATAGTTTTTTGTCTCACCCGCGAAAGTGGAAAGCGAGACTAAGGTTTTGCTTTTCCGGAGTCGTCGTCATCATTCAATGTTAAGTTTTCGTGTTACAGTCATTACTTCAACACCTTATCAGCTAGTCATCAAACTGTATACATACCTTTACTATGATATGTAGATGAATATATGACTATTCTCGGGGCCCCAGGGTCAAGGTCAAGGCGGAACAAGGCGAGACATATGATTCCGCGGAATTCTTGTCTAGTGTAAATATTCAGTTCAGATTTTTGGATTTTCCCCCCATTTATACATGTACTTGAACATGCACATGTACTTGTACTGGTAATATATAGGATTTAGTACTAAACCCATTGACCCTGCCTTAAATGCCCTTAGCTGTCGATAGGCCGTTAAACCCAACAAGCAAACAGAATGTTGAAATATTTCTTTTTAACATATTGGTATCTTCCATGCAACGTGTTACTTGCACCTTTCACTTCCAGAGGTTTAATGTGACAATAACGAGGGCCAAGGCATTATTGATCGTCATCGGCAACCCCTACACCCTGTGTAAGGATAAACAGTGGAGCACGTAAGTTCCACTATTACAGTGAAACCCCTCTAAACCGGACACCCTGGGAGGTCCCTGGGAGGTCTCCAGGGTGTCCGGCTTAGAGGGGTTTCACTGCATCAGGCAAATGATCATTCTCAGCCATAGTTGTGTCCCAAACAAATTGTATCCCAATACATCATTATAGCTGTAAGTCGGCACAACCATGCTGGTATAATGTACAGTGAAAATCACTGTAAATCAGGCATGTGACCATTCTGGGACATACTTATGTCTTTTGCAATCATGAACATGCATTATTATCTGAGATGCGTTACCAAGAAACCTCTCAAAAAGAGATCACATATATGTTATTGGTGTCCGGTTTAGAGAGGTTCCACTGTACATGGACATGTTTTTTATTAGGAAAACCATATACCGGTACATGTATTTTTTATACAAGTTTCCTACTATAAATTGTGTCTGAATATTTAGGTTATTATCGTACAGGGCTCCAGATTAGGAATTAGTAATTGAGTATTGTCACTCCATCATTTCTGAAGCAATTGGGTATTTCAAAATTGTATTTCAAAATTGTATAGAATCACGCTACTGTTTACACATCAACAGACAGCAATTATGGTATATAGTTTGCTTCTAAATGAAAACAAATCTTGGTATTTCATTAGAATTGTCTCCTTGGAGACAATTCTAATGAAATACCAAGATGTGTTTTCATGGAAAAATAAGAAAATATGCTGTATTGTGGTCTGTTTATTGTTTTCTGTAGCATGATAAAGATACCACAAAGTTTTCATTGCTTTTTGATGCTCATTACTTCTGATTTCAATTGGGTTTTTGGTAATTTTAATTGGGTATTTACGCAAATACGCACCTTATCTGGAGCGCTGTCGTATGTTATATTTGACACATGTAGGTTTCTGCACTACTGCCGGAGTGTGGGGGCGTGTTGTGGGGTGGAGGTGGTGGATGAGAATGAGGAGGTGGATGACCTTGCCCAACGCCTCACTGACCTTCACCTCATCGACCTCGGTAGGTAGTTGTCGACATTAACACTGCAGACTTGGATATGCCTATCTATTCGATGCAGCATATGACAATTTATCATCAGTCTTTATGTATTAGGCAAAGCGCATTGCCTGATAAAATAGTTTAAAAAAGTATTTGTGGCTACCACTGCGAAAATAAAATTAATTCTTTTCACTGTGTCAGTCATTTATTTATTGTCCATTAAGATATCCTGTTAACCACTGAATGAAAAATAGTATTGTTTCTGATTTTTTGTACCTTTTTTTTAGTATTTAACGAATATCCAATGAAATCCAATGAAATATATTTACAGGAACTTTGATATTTTCTGTAAATGAAGTCGAAACTTTACAAAACTTTCATTGCAAATATGGAATTCTATTCCGCATATGCTCTGTAGCCTATTTCACCAACATTGCAAAGTATACTTTTCTAGCAAAGTATACTTTGAGGGAGAAATTTTCAATTTTAGGATAAATTTATTAATTTTTATTATACTGAATTTATTACATTATCACAGCCATTTTGGCTGTGATAATGTAATAAATTCAGTATAATAATGCTGCATACTTTTAATCATCAAATATATGCAGTCGTTAGTTCTATATGACATAATGCATTTCGGGAAAAATAAATGATTACTCCCTCAAAGTATACTTTGCTAGTAAAGTACACTTTGCAATGTTGGTGAAAATACCATAGATTTTGTAAAATATTTGCACGAGATATCACACATCTTCTTAGATACAAAATCACATGGCTTGTCTCATATATCCATTATTATAGTATGTCTTACTTGTTTAATGATTTGATATGTTTCTTATCCCCTCGCTGATAGACAAGAGGGGATATAGCGTTAGTCCGTGTACATATGTACGTGCGTGCATTATAGGAATGAATGGCCTTTTTGTGGAATTTATCGGGGTATAGACTTGGAAAAGTCGCGGGAATACTGGACGAAGGCCGGAAGGCCTCGTCCAGTATTCCCACGACTTTTCCAAGTTTATATCCCCGATAAATTCCATAAAAAGGCCATTCGTTCCTTATAATTCCAGCATTTTAAATAAATTCATCAAGAAAATGTGTTTATTTTCCGTTTTCTTAAGAATTATTTTAACTGCGCCTGACGGTTACGGAAAGTAGTTCGGCATGGAGTTTACTGGGATATAAATTCTGGACAGAGACTTGCTACGGACCAATCAAATGTTAGGGAATTGTGTAAATAATATTTTTGTGCTGGAATTATATGTTGTCAACATCTTTCATTTTTCAAGAACGTATGAACCGCTACACCAGTTTTGATGGATGGTGCGTTGTTTTGCTTACGACCCATGTCCGACAGCCCAAGGTCAATGAGGACTTATTCACCTTGTTTGTTTGCGTTTTTTTTTGTTTTTTTTTTATGATCAATGCTGCCAGCGAGGGGATTAGCCTCGTAATAACGATGACCTTGTTTCAGTTGAATTAAGTTTTGAGCTTCACTGTTTGCAAATCAGTCCGTGTGACAACTTTATGTAGACAATTAAATAATCTTGACTCGCATATATTTGCCTAGTACGTCGTTAACTGGTTATAACAAAGACATTGTTTTGTATTTACAGAAAATGGTGTAGTTCCGACAGAAGTGGTTAGCCAGTACAATGACCAAGCCTGGAGGAAGGACGTGTGATCGTCACTGGCTGACACGCGTCTCAACTAAATGACTGCTAATCTGACAAAACAAGGGATAGACGTTATAAAAGCTCTGTCCGTCCTCAACTCAGAGTCATGCTTGACTTGGCAGACTCGGGCGCGCCCAAGTTCACCATATAAAATGATCTGATAGGTTTCATCACCTCGGTCCCGGGTCATCGAGTACATAAACGTAGAACACATAATGTGTAGTAAACACAGTATACTAACCCTTTCACCCCCAGGTAACTGGAATGGATTTTGATATGTTAATTTTGCAACCAATTCAACCGTGACAAAATGATTTTCAGACTAGTCCAAATATGAAAATTATTGCAAAAAGTGCAGATCCTGATGAGACGGCTCGTCACAAGCCGGCTGATCTGGATCTACACTGTTTGCCAATACCACTATAAAGGCCTGTGGTGTTGAAAGGGTTAAAGGTGAGTCCAAGTAATCACACAGCCATTGTCAAATTAGGTCAAAGTTTGAGGATTTTACGACAGTCACTGGTAATTAGTTTGCTACAGAACGCAAAATTTCTGCAGGTGTTACCGAGTCTTTCACTTTTAATTTCCTTCCAAGTATTATATTGTGCCTTGTTTTTTTGTTCACATACAAAAAGGTGCAGATGCATCAAATGAATGCATTGTGCTCATAAAAAAAAAGAAAAAAGAATATTCACAATAAATCAAAATAAAGTGCTGAAGTCGCCGGTAATTAATGCTACAACATCACGTGAAGTGAGCTGGTCCTCACTCGAGACAACACAGCCTAATATAGATAGGTATGCCCTGTTTATGTTGGAAGCCGGTTGGGAAATGGCATTTGCAATCACAGGTGGAAGACTCGGACCTAGGACCCAATACTTTTGAAAAGGCTGTAATTTATAGTGTATGGAAATTGGTGGACGGGGTAACATTTTTCAAATGAGCCAAGTATTGGGTCCTAGGTCCGAGTCTTCCACCTGTGGGTTACACAGCCAGATTTGGATATACTGGTATTTGATTTTGAGTGGAGCGCGTGGTCGGGCGGTCGGAGGCGTCGGACTCTGATCTTACGGTCGTGGGTTCAAGCCTCACCGGAGGCGTGCGTTGTGTCCTTGAGCAATACACTTTATTCACACTGCTTCAGTCCACCCAGCTGTAAATGGGTACTGGCTAATTACCGGGAACCCCGATTGTATTTGAATTGTATGTACATGTATATATGAAATAAATACCTGCTCGAAATTACCCATGAGGGTGTGCAGCAGTATAAGTAAAGCTACTTCTGTGACTGAATTGTGAACAGCATAGACCCTGATCAGACCGTAGTTCAGCTACATGTATGTAGGGTCTCCCTGCTCCACTGGGACCCACTATCTGGCTGTGACTGTAGAAACGGGACTTATGGGATTTGTGACCAGTGTTGCTTCTATAGCCTATATGCTTCTATAGTCTATAGCACCAACATTGCAAAGCATACTTTTCTAGCAAAGTATACTTTGAGGGAGAAATTTTCAATTTTAGGATAAATTTATTAATTTTTATTATACTGAATTTATTACATTATCACAGCCATTATTGCTGTGATAATGTAATAAATTCAGTATAATAATTCTGCATACTTTTAATTATCAAATACATATATGCAGTGGTTAGTTCTATATGAAATAATGCATTTCGGGAAAAATAAATGATTACTCCCTCAAAGTATACTTTGCTAGATAAGTATACTTTGCAATGTTGATGAAATCGGCTACTGATCAAATACCACACTTGTGTAGACTGATAACGATCTATATTGCTTGTTTGAAGCATGACTGTAGTTTCATTGATGGAATAGCGAACAATGTATATCCTGATCAGACTGTATGATTTCACAGGCTGATCTGGATCTACTCTGGTTGCAAAACTCATAAGCCCCATTTCTCCAGTTACAACCACATATGAGACACTCCATGCGATGTTGTACCTAAGAACATGTGCAATATCTCGTGAAACATATTTACAAAATTGACAATATTTTCTGTAATACGTTGAAAGATGACAAAATGTTCATAGCAATAGTAAATACTATTCCGCATTTGCTATGCTATTTACAGAAAATATCAAATTTCCTGTAAATTTATTCACACATGTTCTTAGGTACAAAGTCGTATGGTTCCACTTTTCTCCCAAGTACATGTAGGGTAACAGAGCTCCAGATAAGGTGCGTATTGGCGTAAATAACCAATTAAAATTGCCAAAAACCCAATTAATATCAGAAGTAGTGAGTATCAAAAAGCAATGAAAAATTTGTGGTATCTTTATCATGCTACAGAAAACAATAAAGAAACCACAAATATAGCATATTTTCTTATTTTCCCATGAAAACACATCTTGGTATTTCATTAGAATTGTCTCCAAGGAGACAATTCTAATGAAATACCGAGATATGTTTTCATTTAGAAGCAAACTATTCCATAAGTGCGGTCTGATGATGTGTAAACGGCGGTAGTGTGATTCTATTTCTATATTATTCCCTCACCGATAGACAAGAGGGGATATAGCGTTAGCATACATTTTAAGAAAAAAATAGTAACACCTTTCATTTTTAGCTCGCCTGCACGAAGTGCAGAAGAGTTTATGGCATACCCCCGGCGTTGTCGGCATCCACAAACTTAACGTTGGGGTAAATGTCTTATAACTTCTGTTTCCTTTCATGGATCACCTTGTTATTTCATACATGCATTTCTCAGATGACCCTCTATCATGCTGTAGCAAATCCATGACCCACCACCCAACCTTTACCCCAAGGTCAAGGTCACAAACTTGGCACATTCATAAACTTAATGTTGGGGTAAATTTCTTATAACACCGGTTTCCTTTCATGGAACGCCTTGATATTTCATACATGCATTCCTCAGACAACCCTCTATCATGCTGTAGCAAATCCATGACCCACCACCCAACCCTTACCCCAAGGTCAAGGTCACAAACTTAGCACATTCTTAAACTTAACATTAGGGTAAATGTCTTATAACATCTGTTTCCTTTCATGGAACACCTTGATATTTCATACATGCATTCCTCAGATGACCCTCTATCATGCTGTAGCAAAGCCACGACCCACGACCCAACCCTTACCCCAAGCTCAAGGTCACAAACCTGGCATGTTCATAAACTTAAAGTTGGGGTAAATGTTGTGTAACTTCTGTTTATTTACAGCGAATACCTTCATATTTCATACATGCATTCATCTGATGATACTCTATCGTACTATAGCAAATCCATGACCCACCTCCAACCCCTTACCCCAGGGTCAAGGTCACAAACTTAGCACATTCATAAACTTAACGTTGGGGTAATTGTCTTACAACATCTGTTTCCTTTCATGGAACGCCTTGATATTGCTTACATGCATTCCTCAGATGACCTTCTATCATGCTGTAGCAAATCCACAACCCACCACCCAACCTTTACCCCAAGGTCAAGGTCACAAACTTAGCATGTTCATAAAATTAACGTTGGGGTAAATGTTGTAGCAACTGCATCCAGTGATACCAGCTCACCACCCCTTTCCTCATGGTCAAGGTCACAAACTTAGCACATTCATACATGCATTCCTGTGAATAGCTATCATGCTGTAGAAAATCACCAACATACATGCATTCATCTTAATATGCTATATTATGCTATAGCAAACCCACGACCCACCTTGCACCACTGACCCCAATGTCAAGGTCCACCGCACGCCCCTTAACCCAAGGTCAAGTTATATAATATTCATGCTTTTTTATGCAACAATGCCAAGTTTGAGTGAAGGCTGCCAACAGGCGAGCTTCGTTGTCTTCTGACAACTCTTGTTCAATAACTCATGAACCGCTTCACCTATTTTGATAATACGTATTTGGCCACAATGTTTGTCTAGGGATGGTGCTTTGTTTTGCATACGGCCCATGTCTGACTGCCCAAGGTCAAGGTCACCTGGTCACTGAGGACTTACATTCACCTTGTTAGTTATGGGGGATTAACTTAGTGATAAGGATGCCCTTGTTAGTTATGGGGGATTAACTTAGTGATAAGGATGCCCTTGTTAGTTATGGGGGATTAACTTAGTGATAAGGATGCCCTTGTTAGTTATGGGGGATTAACTTAGTGATAAGGATACCCTTGTTAGTTCTAGGGGATTAACTTTGCAGTGATAAGGATGCCCTTGTTAGTTCTGGGGGATTAACTTAGTGATAAGGATGCCCTTGTTAGTTCTGGTGGATTAACTTAGTGATAAGGATGCCCTTGTTAGTTCTGGGGGATTAACTTTACAGTGATAAGGATGCCCTTGTTAGTTCTGGGGGATTAACTTAGTGATAAGGATGCCCTTGTTAGTTCTGGGGGATTAACTTAGTGATAAGGATGCCCTTGTTAGTTATGGGGGATTAACTTAGTGATAAGGATGCCCTTGTTAGTTCTGGGGGATTAACTTCATAGTGATAAGGATGCCCTTGTTAGTTCTGGGGGATTAACTTTATAGTGATAAGGATGCCCTTGTTAGTTATGGGGGATTAACTTAGTGATAAGGATGCCCTTGTTAGTTCTGGGGGATTAACTTCATAATGATAAGGATGCCCTTGTTAGTTCTGGGGATTAACTTTATAGTGATAAGGATGCCCTTGTTAGTTATGGGGGATTACTTAGTGATAAAAGGATGCCCTTGTTAGTTCTGGGGGATTAACTTTATAGTGATAAGGATGCCCTTGTTATTAGTTCTGGGGGATTGGCTTAGTGATAAGGATGCCCTTGTTAGTTATGGGGGATTAACTTAGTGATAAGGATGCCCTTGTTAGTTATGGGGGATTAACTTAGTGATAAGGATGCCCTTGTTAGTTCTGGGGAATTAACTTAGTGATAAGGATGCCCTTGTTAGTTCTGGGGGATTAACTTTACAGTGATAAGGATGCCCTTGTTAGTTCTGGGGGATTAACTTAGTGATAAGGATGCCCTTGTTAGTTCTGGGGGATTAACTTTACAGTGATAAGGATGCCCCTGTTAGTTCTGGGGGATTAACTTTATAGTGATAAGGATGCCCTTGTTAGTTCTGGGGGATTGGCTTAGTGATAAGGATGCCCTTGTCAGTTATGGGGTATTAACTTAGTGATAAGGATGCCCTTGTTAGTTCTGGGGGATTAACTTTATAGTGATAAGGATGCCCTTGTTAGTTCTGGGGGATTGGCTTAGTGATAAGGATGCCCTTGTTAGTTCTGGGGGATTAACTTAGTGATAAGGATGCCCTTGTTAGTTATGGGGGATTAACTTAGTGATAAGGATGCCCTTGTTAGTTCTGGGGGGTTAACTTAGTGATAAGGATGCCCTTGTTAGTTCTGGGGGATTAACTTTACAGTGATAAGGATGCCCTTGTTAGTTCTGGGGGATTAACTTAGTGATAAGGATGCCCTTGTTAGTTCTGGGGGATTAACTTTACAGTGATAAGGATGCCCTTGTTAGTTCGGGGTGGGGATTAACTTAGTGATAAGGATGCCCTTGTTAGTTATGGGGGATTAACTTTACAGTGATAAGGATGCCCTTGTTAGTTCTGGGGGATTAACTTAGTGATAAGGATGCCCTTGTTAGTTCTGGGGATTAACTTAGTGATAAGGATGCCCTTGTTAGTTATGGGGGATTAACTTAGTGATAAGGATGCCCTTGTTAGTTCTGGGGGATTAACTTAGTGATAAGGATGCCCTTGTTAGTTATGGGGGATTAACTTAGTGATAAGGATGCCCTTGTTAGTTCTGGGGGATTAACTTCATAGTGATAAGGATGCCCTTGTTAGTTCTGGGGGATTAACTTTATAGTGATAAGGATGCCCTTGTTAGTTATGGGGGATTAACTTAGTGATAAGGATGCCCTTGTTAGTTCTGGGATTAACTTCATAGTGATAAGGATGCCCTTGTTAGTTCTGGGGGATTAACTTTATAGTGATAAGGATGCCCTTGTTAGTTATGGGGGATTAACTTAGTGATAAGGATGCCCTTGTTAGTTCTGGGGGATTAACTTTATAGTGATAAGGATGCCCTTGTTAGTTCTGGGGGATTGGCTTAGTGATAAGGATGCCCTTGTTAGTTATGGGGGATTAACTTAGTGATAAGGATGCCCTTGTTAGTTATGGGGGATTAACTTAGTGATAAGGATGCCCTTGTTAGTTCTGGGGGATTAACTTAGTGATACGGATGCCCTTGTTAGTTATGGGGGATTAGCTTAGTGATAAGGATGCCCTTGTTAGTTATGGGGGATTAGCTTAGTGATAAGGATGCCCTTGTTAGTTATGGGGGATTAGCTTAGTGATAAGGATGCCCTTGTTAGTTCTGGGGGATTAGCTTAGTGATAATGATGCCCTTGTTAGTTATGGGGGATTAGCTTAGTGATAAGGATGCCCTTGTTAGTTATGGGGGATTAACTTAGTGATAAGGATGCCCTTGTTAGTTATGGGGGATTAGCTTAGTGATAAGGATGCCCTTGTTAGTTCTGGGGGATTAACTTTATAGTGATAAGGATGCCCTTGTTAGTTCTGGGGGATTGGCTTAGTGATAAGGATGCCCTTGTTAGT
The DNA here is from genome assembly GCA_029237695.1 of Conchocele bisecta. Taxonomy (NCBI): domain Eukaryota; kingdom Metazoa; phylum Mollusca; class Bivalvia; order Lucinida; family Thyasiridae; genus Conchocele; species Conchocele bisecta. Next base: position 135,524,042 of record CM055266.1, read on the forward strand.
TATGGGGGATTAACTTAGTGATAAGGATGCCCTTGTTAGTTATGGGGGATTAACTTAGTGATAAGGATGCCCTTGTTAATTGGATGGGGGATTAGCTTAGTGATAAGGATGCCCATTGTTAGTTATGGGGGATTAACTTAGTGATAAGGATGCCCTTGTTAGTTATGGGGGATTAGCTTAGTGATAAGGATGCCCTTGTTAGTTATGGGGGATTAAGTTTAACTTAGTGATAAGGATGCCCTTGTTAGTTATGGGGGATTAGCTTAGTGATAAGGATGCCCTTGTTAGTTATGGGGGATTAACTTAGTGATAAGGATGCCCTTGTTATTTCTGGGGGATTAACTTAGTGATACGGATGCCCTTGTTAATTATGGGGGATTAACTTAGTGATAAGGATGCCCTTGTTAGATTCAAGGGGGATTAACTTAGTGATACGGATGCCCTTGTTAGTTATGGGGGATTAACTTAGTGATAAGGATGCCCTTGTTAGTTATGGGGGATTAACTTAGTGATAAGGATGCCCTTGTTAGTTCTGGGGGATTAACTTAGTGATAAGGATGCCCTTGTTAGTTATGGGGAATTAACTTAGTGATAAGGATGCCCTTGTTAGTTATGGGGGATTAACTTAGTGATAAGGATGCCCTTGTTAGTTATGGGGGATTAACTTAGTGATGAAGATGCCCTTGTTAGTTCTGGGGGATTAACTTAGTGATAAGGATGCCCTTGTTAGTTATGGGGATTAACTTAGTGATAAGGATGCCCTTGTTCTAATTTCAGGGCGGAATATATTTTATTTCCGTAAATTGTCGGTTCTGATTTTGAAAATTACTTCAATGCTCGCCCCCCCCCCCCCCCCCCACCCCCTTGCTGAATACAGCAGATTTAATGGCAGGATCAAACCAGTTGGCCCAGCTTTAAATGACCTTAATCTTAGCTGTTGATCGGCCATTAAACACCCATAAAACAAACAATTTTAAAACCTCTCTCACGGCAACTCCTGTTATACATGTATGGTCTGTTATTGCTTGTTACCTGTTCATGCTTTACATATGTTTTATTGTCGATTGCACCAAAATTGCAAAGTATACTTATCTTGCTAAGTATAATTTGAGGGAGATATTTTCAATTTATTGATAAATTTATTAATTATTATTTTGGCTGATATGTAATAAATTCAGTATAATAATTCTGCATACTTTTATTCATCAAATATATGCAGTCGTTAGTGCTATATGAAATAATGCATTTCAGGAAAGATAAATGATTACTCCCTCAAAGTATACTTTGCTAGGTAAGTATGCTTAGCAATTTTGGTGAAATATGGTACTGGTGGACACCATTACCTGTTTACTTGTTATTGTTGACTATATATCTCGTTGGATATGTTATAGATATTCATAGTTTCTATGCATGTAACCGATATAAAACGCCTACGATATTTCCAGCCTATGTTTTTGCTATCACCCACACTACTCTACTGGCATCTGTTCAGCTCGTTTTCAGTAGTTATCATGGTACCCGATTATGTGCTTCAAATTTGAGTGATAATGTACAGTGTTTAACATCGACATCATTTTCTTTTCACATGTTTTGTGTTTAGCCCATTTGCAAGAAAAATGCTTCAGCGGGCTCGACCGACACGCAGTCGGAGGCCATCTCATTCAAGAACCATATCACCCCTAAATAACTGGAATGGATACTCCCATGTTATTTTTCAGACTATTCCGTTTATCAAAAAGGGATAATGTTTTTAGAAATAAGAAAATATCCGCAAATGGTGCAGATTCTGATGAGACTGCTCGTTACGAGCCAACTCATCTGGATCTACATTGTTTGTACACATCACAATAGATGTCCGTAGTGTTGAAAGGGTTAAAATATTGTTACAGCACAATAAATGGTGACGATGATATCTGGTGTATTAAAGATAATGATTTGGTTTGCTGTAAATAAATATATTTAGATTTGGGACACAATCTTATAAAACCAGATTTGTGTGTGACTGCGACTTGAGAAATGGGACATATGGCTTTAGCGACCAGTGTAGTTCCAGATCAGCCTGTCTGATCAGGCTCTGCACTGTTCGCTATTCCATCAATGAAACGTGTCATGCTTTTAACACGCTCTATAGATCGTTGTCACGCTACACGCACGCTATGTGATCAACAGCTAGGCTGGTACAAATACCATAAGATCCATTTCTCCAGTCACAGCCACATTTCATCACCCTTATTAGCATATGCACACAAAAGTCTTTAGTTAACACCAGCCTTTCAGATACAGTGATAACTTTGGTTCTCTGCGGCCCGTTTCACTAAACTTCTTGCGACTAAAATGTTTGTAAGTGCAAATTTAGGATCATCTGGAAATTTCAATTGATGGATTTACATCTATTGAGCATAGGCTGCATTTGCAATAATCCAATAATTGTTTACAAGAAAACATTGTTAATATGAAATTTAGAGACCCATAATTTTGCACTTACGAACATTTTATTTGTACGAAGTTTAGTGAAACGGCCCCCAGTTCGTCCGACATCATTGGATTTAACATTGTTTTGCAGGGTAGTCTTTTTGATCGATCATGTGGCGAATTTGTGGGTGGCATGTGAGAGCATGAGGTAGGTAATTTAACGATCAGGATTCATCCTTACCAGAATCCCAAACAGAGACCTGGTTTGGCCATCAGGTACGTCTTTGGCATTTTTGTATGTGCGGGTAAATCTGGTTATACCCCTGGTATAAATAATAGGATTATTCCTAATCCTATTACATTTAGGGAAAGAGGCCAAGTGACTTTGGTGCGGTATGGACCTGGCACCAGATCAGGTTATTCTAATTTCAGGGCTGAATATATATTTATTTCAATGTGCGTAAATATTCCGTTCTGATTTAGAATTTTCACCCCAATACAGCAGGTTACATGCGGGATCGAAGCCGTTGGCCTGGATTTAAATGTCCTTAGCTGTTGATAGGCCGTTAAACACCAATAAATCGAATCATATGGCGAATAAATTACAATATTTTTTTAATTGTCCATGACGATAAAACACCCGACGTGCAGGGATTTTTCTGATGCAGCGATATCTGAGAATCAAAGTACTTTTTTATAGCCTTAAACTGTTAAACCGTTAAACACCAATACCGGTACACCAAATCAATATGCACATATCCCTGTCTTCACCAGTGTGGCATGTGTGTGGGGCCAGGGGTAGGGGAGAAAACACCTGGAAATTAGATAGACATATTTAAAGTACATGCCCACTCAGTAGGCACAAAATGTTCTTTACAGGAATGAAATAAGTGTTTAATTGTGTCACTATTCCACCAGTTCTAAAGATTACGAGTGGCCGCTATACAGATATAATCATTTAGTAATATTTATTTTACTGATAGTGACGCGCATTGGCATCAGGCTATTTCCATATGCAAATGAGTCGTGGTATTTTTTAATTATTTATAGTAATTAAATGTGTCGCATGAAAAAATATTATTTTCGACAGATTATAAAGTTTGATCATTGCACATAAAAATAAATACAGAGCATAAATAGTAATGTCCATTAACATGTTAAGGAAACACGGCTGTCGCCCCTGATATCAGTGTGGAAAGTTACGTCAGATATAAAATGTATAATAATGCCAATCAATATGTGGTGTAATGGTCAATGAATGTTTATTTTGCCAGAAAATGTCTCACATGATGTCTCTGAAATAAAGAACATGTTGTGCCTACTGGGTGGGCATGTACCTTTAACCCTTTCAACACCACTGGCCTGTATAGTGGTATTGGCAAAAAGTGTCAATCCAGATGAGCCAGCTCGTGGGGAGCCATCTTGTCAGGATCTGCACTTTTTGCAAGTAATTGTCATATTTTTGAGAACAAAAACACCCCCTTTTCATAAATGGACTGGTCTGAAAATCATTTTGTAACCATTGGATTCGTCCGTAAATTAACATATAAAAATCCATTCCAGTTATTTAGGGGTGAAAGGGTTAAACATTGTAGGGGTCAGTGGAGAATGAGGCAATGTCCCATATAGGCACTTAGCTCCTTCTTCCACTGACCCCGTCGATATGGACTTCCAGCCCACTTTTTCCACTGACTCTTTGGATGAGGTAATGAGGGATCATTAATTATACCAATTTTTTTAAGAAAAAAAATGTGTACAATGTATTATGTTTTCATCATGGGTGTCCATCCGTCTGTCTGTACGTCAGTATGTCACGTTTCTGGTAAGAAGCAAAACTTTTTTACCATAGGGAATAAAACTTGGTGTGTGCCTTCTTTATGGTGTGTAGATGCGCAAAGTTTATTTTGATTTTTGATTCGACCCCCAGGTCATGGATTTTCTCCCCCTTTTCGACTTAGAAATCATCAATTTTGCCTTTTTGATTTGACACTGAATTATCTTCCCTTTTTGGACTTAGAATTTTGCCTCATTAGTACCAAAGCGATATGTGGGGAATCCGTGTCCTATGAACACATTTTCTAGTTTACCAGAATTTGCCGATATCTTTGTCAGTCTAGACTCGCAGTTGCATGATATGAGTTAACTATCATTTCATACGTTTTGATGACCATGTAGTATTGTTATTTTCGGAAGCCCATTATTGGGCCACTTTTCTTCACTTTTTTTTGATCTTTTCTTGAATTTTCGAGATCTTTTCTTGAATGTTCAAGATGTTTTCTTGAATTTTCAAGTTCTTTTCTTGAATTTTCAAGATCTTTTCTTGAAAATTCAAGAAAATATCTTAAAATTCAAGAAAAGACTTGAAAATTCAAGAAAAGAACTGAAAATTCAAGATAACATCGTTGTTTTCAAGATTTTCTTGAATTTTCAAGATTCTTGAATAATGGAAATTAAAAAAAAAAATGAAGTGGCCCTTATGGCTTACCGTACTTTGTGAGACCATGAATTGTCAATTATAAAGTCCACATACTACGTTCGAGGTCAGTGGAGCAACTTTAACGTAAACATGTTGATAATTTACCAAACGTTTGCACCAATGTATCTATCTACCTTCACAATGAGTTGTTCTTTCCAACGAACGTTATAAATGTGGCCGTTGGTTGGGGGCATGCGATTGGTAATTTGACGATCGGGATTCATCCTTACCAGAAAGCCGACCGGAGACCTGCTTTGGCCCGCAGGTACGTCTTTGGCATTCTTGTATGTGAGAGTTGAATTTGTTTGTACCCTTTATAAGAGTAATACGATTATTCTTAATCCTATTTCATATAGGGGAAGGGGACTAGTGTTGTGTGTTGGTGTTGTATGGACCTGGCACCAGGTCCGGTTATTCTAATTTAAGGGGTGGGTGAGCATGCGATGTGAGAATGCGATGGGTAATTTAACAATCGGAGTTCATCCTTACCGGAATCCCGACGGGAGACCTGGTACGTCGTTGGCATTATTGTATGTGACATCTGGTTATAACCCTTATATGAGTATTACGATTATTCGTAATTATATTACGTTTAGGGGAAGGACCCAAGTGACCTTGGTGTGGTATGGACCTGGCACCCGGTGAGGTTATTCTAATTTTAGGGCTGAACATTTCTTTTTTTTATGTAAATATTACGTTCGGATTTTTGTATTTTCGCCCCCAATACAGCAGGTTAAATGCGGGATCGAACCCGTTTGCTCGGCTTTAAATTACCTTAGCTGCTGATAGGCCGTTAAACAACAAGAACTTGAATCAATTAAAATCCAACGAACATTATACTTTCTAAGTGTCGTCAGTCATGCTGCGTATTCAGCCACGCGCCCCGTGAGCAGTCCATGTAGAATTATTATTCGTTTCTCAATTGCACCGTATACCTAGCATGAAACACATCAATTAATGTTTAGCATGTTTAGTGCTTGATATGTACGGAGCCCCGAAGGGACGTATAATTATTATTTGTGTAGCTTTATAAACAATTTTCAAATTGCTTTTCATTTTTTAGCGAGAAATGAAAATATTTTGACAACACATGTCAGTCGCAATGGAGCCACTGGAACAGGAAGGCAGCAGACGACAATATATTCCACTGTACATCAGTTATGTGAGCACTTTATGACAAATTCACAGATTGAAGTAACGGACCAAGGTCTATAAATACATTAACTATACCTAAACATATCAATTAGTGGGGAAAAAATGAGTTAAAAAAAAGTTTACTCCCTGTTGGAACACATTACCATGGTAATGTGTTTTATCCCGTCAACACAGTGCGTATGTGCCATGAAACACGGTGCCGTGAAACATTTTTTATATCCTCTCAATACGATTTGGAGATACGACCTAATCACCACGTATGAATATATGCGGTGACTGGTGTTATTTTTTTGCATTTTAAAGCTATTTGTAATGTTGACGGGATAAATAGAATAGTAGGTTAATGCCGTGAATGGGAAAAATATCTGGCGCGGCACGGAAACGGGATGTGCTCGGCAGAGCATCGCCCATCCCGTTTCCTAAGCCTTGCCATATATGTTTTCCCATTCACGGCACTAACCTACTATTCTCTATATAACGGGGAGTAAAAAAAGTTGTTTAACTTATTTGTTTTCACTTATTGATACTTTTAGGTAGAGTTAATGAATGTATAGACCTTGGTCCGTTACTTCAACCTGTGGACACATTCTAGTGTTTTGCAGTCATGAAAAGCCATTGTAATAAGAGATACATAACAGTCCGAGTGTCCGGTTTAGAGGGGTTCCACTGTACATTATATGCGTAACTGAATATGTGTGTTGTGAACATGGTAAACGTGACCTACATTTTAGTTATGGATCACCGATTCAGGTACTAACTAGACTGTATATACATGTATAGTGCTTTCCAAATAACCTGTCCATTTGAACTACCAGCATTTTCATGAGGACATGGTATATTAATCATTTCAACACAACAGCCCACTATAACAGTGTGTGCGACCAGTGTAGATCCAGATGTAAACTATTTGCTGACGATGGGTTTGGGTCTAAAACGTACGGTGTCCTGTTTGGGCTATGCTATAATTTCGCGTTTTTGCGATCATTTCGCCTTGCGATCTCGCATTTTCTTCTCGCGTTTTCGCGATCTTGTCTTCCGGTTTGGGAAATACGTTTTGCGCATGCGTTTGTAGAAAGCGTGCGACAAACGCAATTCCAGCATGCATGCTTTCTACACACGCTTTTTAAACGTATTTCCAAAATCGGAAGAAGAGGTCGCGCAAACGCGAGATCGCGAGGCGAAAACGCGAGATTGAATATAATAGTATCTCGCGTGTTCGTGTGTAGGTCTAAATCGCGAAAACGCGAGATTGCAACATGACAACAGGACACCGGAGACAAGAAACATATCAGCGGCGGATCCAGGATTTCGGGTTAGGGTGGGGGGCGTAACTATTTTTGCAATACTTGACTATATTGTTATGCTCAGGCTGTTGGAGTGTGTAGGTTGGAGAAAATTGGGTGGATAGTTCAGGGGATTTTGTCAAGAATAACAGTGAACAGTTCAACTATTTATTTGTTCAGTGTCTGTACACACAGGTACAGCTGGGAGCTCACGGAAATGGTAATATATTTACAGCTGTACTTACTATAGTGGTTAGAGTGAAACAGTGTCGATGGGAAAGGTGAAATTTATAATTTGGAAATTTGGGAGAAAACTGACAGAGTGGCTGCCTCAGAATTGAGCTTCTGAATCAGGAAACGGGGGAGGGGTTTATATACCATCCCCCAGAGTCAACCTAAATCTGGGGTGATTTCACCCTCAACCCTGGTCAAGGGCTTCCTCGACCAGACTATGGGGCGACTCAACCAAAATTCTGGGTGATTCTGGTGACGTCAACCATCCTGTCACTGTATCACTCCACAGGCGATTGAAGTTCCCTCTCCACATTCAGAGACCACCACCCCCCCCCCCCCCCCCCCCCCCCCCCCCCCCCCCCCCCATCACCCATACTATTATAACTCATTACACAGCCTCAGGTGAGTGTTTCATAGTTCAGAAAGTATGTCTCTGTTCATTGCGAGGGTGTTACAATATTATCGAACGAACGTATGCCATTACAATACTCACGGAATGCTCCCACATGCCAGACCTGTAATCGTTATCATTTACACGTAAACACGACGTATTAAGGAATCGGTTCGATTTGATTAAAGGAGATAATCTACATCAGCGGATACATGCCATACGGCTTTTATTGACCAAGTATTTGGTCGAAGTGGGTCCAAATAACTCAGGTAAAATGAAATAGGGCAGTATTATCGAGGATACGATAACAATGCGGAGAATTGCCGGTCTTGGTAGGATTCAGACTTAAATGGCAGCATTAGAAAGTAACTAATAAACATATGTTCACAAGAATATTTGAGTGTCCGACTGCTAGAATATGGTTTGTGATAATATATATATGCAACTCTAGCGCACAATTGTCCTACCGTAGTCCGCCTGTCTATATAAAAACTCTGTGCCAACATTTGGCTTACAATTTTGTGTATCTGAGATACCTGGTGAATTAATCTGAAATACTTCAGTCATAAGTAGATATGACCTACTAGTACTAGGTATTTAGGCTAGCATCCAAGTCTGCATAACAGTGTCAATCACCCAGCTATCACCGGTGCAAAATCCAATACTGGTGGTCCGTGCACGATTTCGGATAAAGCGCTATTCCCTCCAGCGGTGTATTCCACGGGAGCGATATTACACACACGAAGACCTATTCGATAGTCGGTACTAGATTATTCGATTATTGTGTTCTAGACTAGTATTGTGTGACCCGTGTTACAAATAATGGATGATAAAGAAAATAGTCGGCTACAATTCGTGATAAGTAGTATATCAGGGGGCCGTTTCACTAAAATTCGTACGACTAAAATGTTCGTAATTTCAAAATCAAAATTTCACATTAACAATGTTTTCTAAAGAATTATTGGATTTACATTTATTGAGCATAGGCTGCATTTGCAGCCTATGCTCAATAAATGTGAATCCATCAATTGAAATTTCCAGACGATCCTAAATTTGCACTTACGAACATTTTACTCGTACGATGTTTAGTGAAACGGCACCCAGAAGCTTGTGAAGCTTGTGATTGTGTACACATGTGACAATTATTGTTCACAGATGCAGTTGCATTGTTTGTGTTTCAATATTATAATCTACATTAACTACGTACATGTATATAATTATTTAACCTGAACGCAATATTAGAATAATCCTAACTAATTATACAAATGAAACTTAGGTCAAAACGACAGGCTAGTTTAAACTCCCACTATATATGGGCCGCGCCATACAAAAACCGGGCTTAATGACAACGTCGTTCTTTGACATTGTCTCTCTTTTTCGTCGGTTGTCCTTATGAATTCAAAATGGTGAACGTCTAATTTAACTGGCTACATATCAGCGAAGTCTTCGCTTACACTGCCATTTAAAGGTACATGCCCACTTAGTAGGCACAAACTGTTCTTTATATGATTTAAATAAGTGTATAATTGTGTCACTATTCCACCAGTTCTAAAACTTGCACATCGAAAAATAAATACAGAGAATAAATAGTAATGTCCGTTAACATTTTAAGGAAACACGGTTATCGTCGCCCCTGATATCGGTGTGGAAATTTACTTCTGATAAAATGATATAAAATGTATATGACAAGTGACAATCCATAGGTGGGGTAATGGTGAATGCATGTTTATTTGTCAGAAAATGTCTCTGATATAAAGAAAATTTTGTGCCTACTGCGTGGGTATGTATTTTTAATGCCACTCATTTTATCATAACCGGAGGTAGACACGCTATATAATAACATATATATCCGGGGTTTGTATTGAAATTGACAAAGTAAATGCATCAAAATCTCTCTAATAGATTCCGAATCAGTGATTTCAATGCAGCTTCTTGATTGTTTGTGTATAAGCAATACATAATACACAAAACACACAGTGAGGTCGGTGGAGTTTTGAAATTAATTGGAAATTTGATGGTCATAAACTTGCTTTTCGCACGATTTGTAGTATCAAATCATCAGTTTATCACCTGACTGCATACTAATGTATGTCTGACTCAGGCGATAGTAATGCGATCCTCAAGAAAGACACACGGCGACAATTATAAGGTATCACGCTACAAAATCTGCCCAACGTCATATGCTTTTAAAAGATGTACAATTCAGAATACGCGAAAAAGTAAAAAACTGAAAATGTTGTCATTAAGACCGGTTTTCGCACGGCGCGGCTCATATAGTGTTATATACAGAAATACAAACGTGGCAAATAAAACGTGTTTCAAACGACGTAAAGTTTAAGGACTACACATATATAATATGATGGTAAGAATTATTTAAATTATTTCAACAGTTATATGTATCGGAACAGGACAGAACATACTCTTTATTTGTGTAATATATATATATATAGCAAGTTGTGATATGCATGTACAAGTTCATTTGGAGCATTTAGTTATATGTTTGTTGCGTCTACACAGTAAAAGTAGTGTTAACTTTTAAAATAGTGTTATCCCTATTGAAATGGCGGGTGCACAGGCTTATCTTGATATACACTGGTCGCAATACCCATAAGCCCCATTTGTCTACGTCGCGGCCACACATGAGTTATACCGCACGTAATTGCATACATCACATTTATGGATAGCTCCTTTGTTACAAAGTCTGACGGACATCTTAACTGCTGCCATTTCTGGTATAAACGTAGGCGACATGTACGTTGTACATCTGAGCATGCCTCGACTTACACGTTCATGTCTAACTGTTCATGCACAATTATACATGTTTTGCAATTTCATGTTTGCGACATTTTTGTACATCTGTGCATGTCCATCTGTGCATGTTTAACTGCAGGGACGGATCTGGTTCCGGGTTGCAAACCACCAACCTCCCGCCCCCCGTTCAGCCACATAGTTTACATAGATCACAGTTTTACCACATGCTCACAGCTGTCGTGTGCTCCGTCTGAATTTAAATGCCGTAAAATGCCGTAAAACACAGGAAAGTGCATTACTCCCGTACCCTCCGTAGCTAGCTGGGGTAGATTGCAAGATTGCAAGTTACCTTCGCGACTAGAACCCCTCCCCCCCCACCCCCACCCCACCCCACCCCCCTTCCCCCAAATGCTGGATCCGCCCTCCCAAACCAAAATACTAGCTTGCGGTTAGCTTGCGACAAGGTTGCCGCAAGCTAACAAGCTGATCGCAAGCTAACTGTTAGCTTGCGCAAGCTTGCAACACATGTTTCCGATAGACCGCAAGCTTATAATTAGCTTGCAAGGTTGCGGTGTGAAGATTGCGGCAAGCTTGCAAGATCGCAAGCTTGCAGGAGAAGCTTGCAGTTGGCTCGCAAGCTTGCGGTGTGAAGATTGCGACAAGCTTGCAAGCTCGCAAGCTTGCAGGAGAAGGTTGCAGTTGGCTCGAAAGCTTGCAGTGAGAATTGTGTGACAACTGTACTATAGGCTTGCGATGCCTGTGAATTAAGACTGCATGTTCATGAACTGGTTTTCTTTTCTCCAACATATAGTTCCCAAGCTCGCAATGCATGTGAAGTGCGATCATAAATATGTAGATGTACTTAAATGTATACTGTAAGCTTATCGGGAAGTAATTTAAGAAATTTTATTTTGTAGTTTCATTCTATTTATGTAATTGATGGTGTTTAACAGCCTATCAACAGCCAATATAATTGTATGCCGGGTTAACAGGGTAAAATCCCAGACTTCACTTGAAAGTAATATAATAGGATCAGCACTAATCTTACTACTTGTTTAATGGGTATAACCGTAGTCAAGTCTCAGGTAGCAAGAAAGCCAAAAATGTACCCGAGGGCCAATCCAGGGACATGTGCTCTCAACAAACCACCCACTGTTACATAATAGTCTTGATACACCACATTTCCACACAGACAAACATAATATCTATCACTATACTAACATGGAACCAATAAAGTACCAACAGTATACTATTTGGTACATTGATACAGTACATCGATAGTTCCACATTAGACACTATACTAATGGTGTACTTTCTAGCCGACTGGTCACCGTACACCACGAGTACACCATTGGTACAGTGATTATTCTTTGTTAACCATGGGTACATTAATAGTACAGTATCAGACTTTGTTCCTTTTCACTGATACACGGATAGTACATTGTTGGACTTCGTTCTGTGTCACTGTACATTAATAGTAAAGTGTTGGACTTCTTTACTGGTACGCCGATAGTACAGTGATGGACTTTGTGCATTATGACGGGTACCTTGTACATTAAAGGTACATGCCCACGCAGCAGGTTACACTGTACTACTATTTTTCATTTTCTGTCATGCCTTCTATGAGCCATTTGTCTACCCACTAACGAGTTATTTTTAATTACAGCGCGTGTTAATTGGTGTTAAATCGCATTTTATATGCAGCGACCAGAAAGGGTATTTTCCGACCTCGTGCTATTTTACCAATACTCGTCACGTGACACGGTCAATCATATCACATCTTTGACATGCGCAATGAAGTATCGGAAGTTGAGAAGAAAAATCTCTGTTCGAGTCCAAATCTAAATCTCCACGTAACTCTTTCCATTTTGTGATAAGGTCGCCAATATTAACCACTCTCTCTCTGTACTGCATGTCCCTCAGACATTTCGCCTTTTTTTTGGCCGACGCCGTTTCATACACTTTTCGTCCTGGACGTTTCGACATGTTGATATTCTTGTTTATATATTGGGACGCCTACTAGCGCGCGTTGTATACTGCGCATGCGCATGCGCACCGCAAGCCGTGATGTGAAGGTCGTCGTCCCCGCACATTATCAAAATAGACTGTTACCGCAGCGCGTCGCTAACAGTAAATTGATAATTAATAAATGATTATATTTGTATAGCGGGCACTCGTAATTTTTAGAACTGGTGGAATAGTGACATAATTATACACTTATTTAATTCCTATAAAGAACATGTGCCTACTGCGCGGGTGTGTACCTTTAATAGTACAGTGTTGGACTTTGGTGATTTTCTATGGTCCACTGATAGTAAATGGTTATATTTGTTCATTTTCACAAGTACTACAATGCTTTATTATTTTACTTGGTCTCTTTTGACCATTAGCCTAATCATGTAAACTAGCTGAAGATATAATATGATGGGAGAAACATTTTGATGTAAAAAAATAGCATGTATTATAGTAGAGTGTTACAGCGACATTCCAAAGGTCAAGGTCATGTCAATGGGGGTGGGAGTGTGTTGCACACATTCAGGTGGAGCATGTACCTAAATATTGAAGCAATTCTTCAAGTAATATTGAAGATATTACATGATGGAGTAACTATTACAAACTTTTTAACGTAAACGTAAAAAGACGGTCGTACAGACAGACACGCATCGTCGAGAATGCTGAGAAAAATATGGTTATGACAAGAACAAATGACAAAGATCATACACAAACAAGTATCCATGGAAACACAGACTTGTGACATTGTGTTATCATACAACATAGATTGCGTTTGGCGTACGCTGCAGCCAGCAATTGCACATATGTACCAGTATGTAATTCGATGTACATGTATGTAAGATATTATGATGGTGGAACATGGAAATTAGCACGACACACTTGCTCATAATGTACTACATTGTATACGGTATCAAGATTTAACGGCCACTAGTATAATTGGGAAACATAATCGTAATCAAAATACTGATAACTCGAATTCAAATTATTGGTCAAAATTACATGTTTTCCTATACACGTGTATAGTATAACTCTCGTAAACTCAAAGTTTCGCTAAGTCATACTATTTCCTCAGTCCCTTTGAATTTTGAGTAAACAAGTGTAGATTGTGTTTGTAATCAAAGCATTTTGATGATTTCTCATAATTATGTGGCTATAACTGGAGAAATGAGGCTTCTGGTACTTATGGCTAATGTAGCTCCTCATCCAATAGCACACTCCTGTAGTCTGATAACAATGTACATTGCTTGTTAGAAGCATGACGGGTGTTTCATTGATGGAATGGCGAACAGTGCAGATTCTGATGAGATTCTGATCTGGATATACACTGGTCAGAAAACCCATAAGCCCCACTTCTCCAGTCACATCAACTTATGAAACACTTGTACAGATGGACTGATTCCACAGCTAACAGTATTTGAACTCTCAAATAACCTTCCATATTGCATCACAGTTTTTTTCCTGGATAATATATTATTTACAGAACACATTTTAATATTCAATATAAGTTCTGTAAACCACAGGTGTTTGAACAGATGGTCATTATGTTGGTGTCATATTGATATTTGGGTGGATTTTGATGGTTTGGGGTAATTTGCAAATAGTTTTGTGCAACTACTATAATTCTCAAACATTACATATGATAGAACTCGCCAATTAGATTGTTGTCATCTGCTGATTTATTTTTTCATTTTTCTAAATATAAAATCATGTTTCAGCAGCACAGTAGAATCTGCTCAGTTTTAGACAATTTTAATGTGCTGCCAAAGCATGATTTTAGGAAGAAACAAGAATACAATTCCGAATAAGCAGAGGACAATTTTTTGTTTCCAGAACATTACAGACACAATTTTAATACACTTACATATAAAAAACAAGCATAATTAACATACAATACACACAGACTGGCCAAAAGACTGACAGACAGGCTGACAGACAAATGGACGAGTATGCATGCACATATGGGTTGCGTCTGTAGAGAGATGGAGGCCAAAAATAAGCGCCTGAATTACAGACATAAAACAACAACAACAACCGCTCTTTTCAAAACAAAGGATCTATTATTTTTATTTAAAAAGTAATTTCTTATGTAAATTATAATCAAAACAACAGTAAGAGATTTCATAAACACATAAACTAAACTTCTAGAAATGATTGAGACTTATTGTTGTCGTTTAAATCAAATAAGGTAAGGATTTCCAAATGTTGTAATTTACTCCATTTGCGTCTTAGTTACCCCACCTCAGGCCAAGGGGGGAACGTCGGTATACCGCAGTAAAGTCGTTGAGTTCTCTAGCTTCGTTATTAGTTGGTCGTAGTCGGTAATTCTTAGGTCTCTTTAGGTCTGTCTGCTCCAAACACTCGGGGTAGAATGCGTCGTTTTCTTAGGCGGAGGCTCGCACGTGTGAAGTCCTTTGCGCATGCGCGAGGCGGCAAAGCTGCGAGGCTCCGGACTGGTCTCCGGCGAGGCTCCGGACTGTTTATGAGGAAGCTCCTGGGTTCTGGTTAAGGATAACTTGTCATAAACGATATCACGGCTACAAGAGGCAGAATAGTGCTTGCCCAAACACTACACTACCCCCCCCCCCATTATATTTAAATAGACGATAACAAGTAATGAACTCAACCCTATCCCATAAGATGTACCCTCTAATAGCATTCGAATATTAAAAAGACAACCGATAGGGATAGTGTGGACATAATGTCCTGGATGGGTTCCCCGAAGGGAAAGTCTAATTCCAGCGTAACCTAATTTCTCCTTAATCCAATACAGCCCAAAACAATTTAGTTTATTAAAAGGATATGTACATGCCTGTATTTTTAGAGTATAACATGAGAAAACTTTAACACGAATATTCCTCTCAAGGGGAGAACAGACATGTACTAAGGAAATACGGTCACAGAGGTAACTGCTCCAGATCTTTGAGCCAGGTCTTCTGCTCCCGCCTTACTGATCCCACCCATACAGACGTATTGCATTCCGCGTGCATATACCGATCAACTCGGTCCACCCGACACCGATGTGTGGCGCAAGCCGCTGTGCCGTCATCCCAATCAGGGCGGGTGTGCTGTATGCACTTACTTGTCTGAAGGGGAAGTAAGGGGCATCCGTCTCTAGAAGCATCCGGTCCTGCATAACTGACCTGACCCCCTCTAATTTATCACCCGTGAAATGATCTGCAACCCGTGTAAACCTAAAATGAGTCATAGGGAATCTCTCGAGCCAGGCAGCAACAACTCTACTATTCCCACAGAAACAGTGCAGATGTATTTTCTGGTACGGGTTCACTATTGGTCTTAGCATATCCAATAGGGTGAAATAAAGTTGGCCATTAGACTGGGGACTTTCCCGGCAATGAAGGACCAGAACCTGTCTCTCTTGGATGTATCTGACAGCCTCTCCCAGCGCTCTGATTTGTTGAGGAATGGGAGTCTGTGCAGTCTCATCCAGGCCCAGTTCTCCGCACCCTATCACCTCTGGTAACTGCACCAACCTTTGGAAAGCAGCAAAGTCATCCTGGGTACAGCTACCCACTTTCTTCGGGTGAAGTCCCACGGCCACTGTATGACCTTGGCTAAGCAGATCATTGATTTCGTGTAAGGTCGGGAATGTTTCTGGGTCACAGTATACCACCACTGCACCCAGGAGATTGATACGCGCATCGTCACTTGGAACGGTCTCCTGGCAGACCCTGGTCAGTGCGGCCTTAGCCGACAGACCAAGAGATTTGCGCGAACGATCCAAGTGAAAATGGCCATCTATCGCATCTGGTGGAGCACCCTGACCTCCCATACATGGAGGCGGAATATTTTGCGGCAAATCTGCGGGTAATACCGCACCACTGCTTATGGGCAAAATGTGCCACAAACGTACGGTGAATCTCTCCACATCTTTTGAGCACCGTGTGACGGGCCAGTTTTTTACTACCTCACGATCTTTATCAGTCATGGTGAGGCTATTGGAACTGACTCGTCGCCCAAGGAAATCAAACTGACTGACTGACAGGATGCAGGTTTGTTTCAGTTTCAGCCCGTATTTCTCGGAACCTTGCCAATGCAGTTGCTAGGTTAAACAGATGTCCTTTAAAGGTACCCCCCCCCCCCCTCCCACAGCACCACAATGTCATCAAGGAACGCTAGCACCGTTTTCCAAGTTAGGCCCCTCAACACTAGATTCATGACTCTATAGTATGTTGCGGGCGCGTTGCAGAGCAAACGTCATTGAGCGCTCGGTAATCAATACACCATCTGACAGACCCATCGCGTTTGCGAATTAACACTGGTGCGGCAGCCCACTCAGATGTGGATTCATGAATTACCCCTGCTTCCACAATTTTCTTTAAATGGGCTTCCTCCTCGCCTGCGAAGCAAGCAGGAGTTCTACGTATGCGCTGCTTGACAGGTTTGGCATCCCCAGTATCAATGGTGTGTTCGATTGCCCCGAAATGACCCAAATCAAATTCACTTGAGGCAAACACATCTTGATACTCGGTTAACAGTTGGCCTAACTGTACTTTTTGTTCTTCGTCTAACAGTTCAGCAGACGACGTGAACAACGGATATATTTACCTCAGTTGACTGTGCCCATTCAGGCACCATGTGTACCCTAACAGGCTCCTTGGGCAAAGTACCGGACTCCTCACAGTACTCCTCAACAGCGTATGCATTACCTATCTGTTGGCCCTTACGTACAAGCCGGTACCTATCTGATGGATTTACCAGGCACACAACCGGCTTATCCACACCTTCCGCACTACTCTCGGTACTAGCACTTTTATTGCCGAGTTGGGAGGAATGACATGTCTTTTATTTAACGTGACCGCCTGGCTACAAGCGGAGTTCCTGACCTACCCTTCATATTTAAATATATTTCCTGAGCATAAAAATGCAGCTTGCCCTGTCCCATGTCCAAAATTAAAGATCCACGGAGGTATAGGATATCAAACCCAAGTTGCATATCCTAATCTATGGGCGCCACATAGACATTTTCTTCATACCACCTGCTGTGAGTAATTTTACCTCTGAGTTTTGGACGTCTCTTTCTCAAGTGTCCGATATAATGGTTGCCTCGGCTGTGGTATCTACAACGGCCTCTACTACTCTATCAGCAACTTGAATGGGCATACTGAACTGGGAGGCAGATCTTAGTTGGCATACTGTCACACATTCCGGGTGACCCAACTTTCCACACTCTCCACTCGCCTCGTTCTGATTGACTGGATTCCCTGGTGCATCCTGCACCATACTACCAGTGCATGTGCTTAAGTCTACTTTGAATGGTTCCCTATTACCACTTGAAGCACCCGAGGTCTTGTCAACTGCCATTGGGGACATGTTTATCTGAATATCTACTTGGTTTGACCCCATGCTATCCAATCCACTCTCCTGCGATTCTGCAGAATCAAACAATGCAGATGTATGTGGAGTGCTCAATGAATCGAATACCAAATGTGACATATCAGCTGGGGTGGGAGTGTGTAGGTCCACCAATTTGATATCTGTCTTTCCTTATGGCTTACAAGGAATGTTTGGTATGGATGTACTAAGCAATGGGACTTGTACTGAAGCACTGGGCAATGCATAAATATGTTGTGCATTGTTCATTGTGGTATGCACGGTAACATCTAGCACTGTGCAGTTGGGTGTCACATTTTTATCTGACCGCATGGGAATCGTTACCGAGCTACGTAGTGCCTTATCCTGCACTGCAGATAACTCTACTTTCAGCGGTGCGACATTTGACACTGTGGCGTTTGCCAGTGCATTATATGGCTCCATACTATTCTTCAGTTCTCCCTCCCCTTCCGTACTCTTTAATGTACACCTACTTTGGACAACTGTCTGGGCCCCACCTACCCCCCTGGGTGGATTACGTGCGAGTTTCATTAGGGAACCACGCTCGCCTGTTCACAGGGGGGATTACGTGCGAATTTCATTAGGGAACCACGCTCGCCTGTTTCTTGTTGGACCCTAGTTACCCTGGTGTTTGAGTCAATCCGGCCTACTGCTTGCGGGATCGAGGACCGGCCGGTTTCCTCGATCCTTGCCCGTTTAAATCCTTCTGAACCCCCGATCCTTGTTTCCTTCCCTTTTCCTGTTTTCGGGGGCAATTGCGTGCAATATGTCCAGGTTATAGACAGTAGAAACAACAAGGACAATTCGTACGAATGTGACTTTCGTCTCCACATGCCCCGCAACGGTTTGGACAGTCCTCCTGATCATGCTCCCCATTACCGCAGTTATAGCAACCTGTACCTCTGCCCCTACCCCTGAACCTCTTGGGGTCCATCATTTTGTCCATTTTCCTTTGCAGGTTCCCCATGGTTTCTTCCAAGGCTTTTATATGCAAATTGGTAGCTATATCTACGGAAGGAGGATATATAGAGGGGGATTCCTGGATAGCACTCACACTTGTGTACTCTTGCTCACGGAAACTTCGTCTCTTTTTTACCAGCTCTACATGTACCGTGCATAGATTCATGTACGTGCTGGTACCACCGCACTGCTTCCATTGCAATGTCCACTGAAGTGGGCCTAGACATACATACATGCTGCCCAGCATCTCTGTCGACCAACCCCTGACAGAACCGAACAACGGCCTGCGAGTTAGAAAAACACTCGGGCAAATCCCGGAAGGCAAACATGGCCAGTGTCAAAACCCTATCAGCCCACTCCTCCAATGACTCTATTGCCCGAACCGATTCTCGAGTTTCTCCATCACACAAGTGAACGACAATGAGGGCTCTCGTTCAAGCATAATTGACAAAAAGTCAGCGGCCTTGCTTGATAGACAACACCACAAACTATTCAGCGAGTCGTCCACCGACCATTTGCAAGCTTGTGCATATCGCTGAAAGCGATGCCTGAATTTGAGCCAGTTCCCCACCCTATCGTACTGCATATTTTTAGGCATCGACCTAACTATTTCAACAATACGAGGATTGTTGAGCCGATGCTGTTGACGTGGACGAGTCTTACCTCTCCCATTGTCGCTACTACTCTTCTCATAAACGGGCAAGCCTTGTGGCTGGCCACGGTACCCCACCCACGGTTCTGGGTTAGTACCCCGTGGCCCTACATACCTTGATACCGGTGATCAGCTTGACTCGGGGGGCCTCCCACTAAACTCAACAGGCTGCGCTATGGCCCGGGTGTAAGTTGGTACTGGCAGAGGTGCCATTCCCGCAGTCATTGGGACATTATTGTATCCCTGCACTGATTGGGGCATCCTTCCTGCACTTGGAATCTGATCTGGCACTAGTGGGAAACTTGGGCCCGCTGTTCCCAAAGTGCCTACACTTTCATTCGCGGTATCACCTCTCAATCGGGTTAATCTCTCTCCCATACGTATACCCCTACTGTCACCCAAGCTTCCCAAGGACAAATCCAGTGCACTCTGTCCAAAATCATGACTAGGAGACGGGTGCACTGCCTCTCCCATTCCATGCTCAAACAAAGTCCCGCCCTTCCCCTCTTGGCGGTTGGATTTGGGTACCGCCCCTGAGATACGATGATCTGCCCCTAATTCCACCAATTTCGCTTTGCCTATCTTCATAAATTCTTTGGCCTCTGTCAAAGTCTTTACGAAGTCGTCCTCATCGTCACTCTCGCAACTAGTCTCTCTCCCACTACCTCCCAATTCATACCCGGGTTAATACCGCATTGGTCCATTGAAAGCTTCCCAGGACGTGTACCATCCAGAGGTTCTTTCTTTAGACCCCCATCCCCAGTTACGTACTGTTCAAAGGGTACGGTATTCCTCATTTCTTGCGTTATGACCGGGTATTGGTCATCGAGTGTGAAATCCAGCAAGTCAGTAATAGACTCACTAAATGTTCGACGGGTCAGGCAGGAGAGTATGGACACGTCTATATTGCCGTGGAGAAGACGGATGGCTACAATTGCTTGTGCAATTTTTTCTTTGACATTGGGAATTAGAGTTAATTCCTGCCAATCAGCAAAATTGACGCGAATTTCTTTGTCTGAATTGGAGGCCATTTTGATTTCAATCTGCGGAAAAATGAAAAATAAAAATTAATTGTTGTCTGCCCTATCAGATGTTCTCTTTAATATTATTTTTAAAAGTTGTTCGTACAGTTTGTACTCTGTGCAATTCTCCACAGCCGCACTGCTAGCACGTATGTGCCAATACAGAATAACAACACAAAACAAGTCATCAAATTTTATTTCAACACAAATAATAATTGAAGCGGTACACGTTAATTGTACTCGTAATTCAACCAAAATATATTTTAAATATAATATAAAAAATCTCTAAAACACTTACTGGTGTGCATCCTACACGGCAGATTGAAATATTAGCACTTCAAGGGGCTGGTAAGGGTATTGTGTCATTCAACCCCAAATATATGGAACAGACACTCAATCAGACACCGAATGCAGCTTAGTTCCTGGTGAATACATGTATAACATATTTATTCATTCTAAACCGTGTCTAATTTGGTCACGCAACTTTTGACACAATTACCACATTGCCGACTTTATATCCCATATTTTCTCCGTAAATTCTCAACCTACCGGTCTGCATTTACATAAAGGATACAAATATGTTTGTTACGCCTAGTAAATGTCAGGATTGGCGACAATCTGTTGTATTTTATCCGTTTTGCTTTCTAATTTTCTTGGAATTTTACCGGCGGAAGTTTACAAATGTTTCCCTTCTATTGCGGCGCCTGCGAGCCAATAATTTCCGCGCTGAAGGAATCCGAATGCGATAATGATATGCACACTCGCGATAAGTGACGTCACACGGGGAATCCCTAAATGTTCGTCCAAATTGTCTGCGTTTATCGATGTAATGCACAGAAATTTTGTAATTAATTCTGCGGCGGACAATAGATACACATATTAGTTATAAAAGCGAACAGGAATTAGATGTTGTCAGACCGGCAAAGTTGATTTAAAATATGGAATATGTTGCATGTTGAGGCTAAATCGAAACTAGAAGACACTTCTGACACCATCGTTGTAATTTACTCCATTTGCGTCTTAGTTACCCCACCCCATGCCAAGGGGGGAACGTCGGTATACCTGAGTAAAGTCGTTGAGTTGGTCGTAGTCGGTAATTCTTAGGTCTCTTTAGGTCTGTCTGCTCCAAACACTCGGGTTAGAATGCGCCGTTTTCTTAGGCGGATGCTCGCACGTGAAGTCCTTTCCGCATGCGCGAGGCGGCAAAGCTGCGAGGCTCCGGACTGGTCTCCGGCGAGGCTCCGGACTGTTTATGAGGAAGCTCCTGGGTTCTGGTTAAGGATAACTTGTCATAAACGATATCACGGCTACAAGAGGCAGAATAGTGCTTGCCCAAACACTACACAAATAATTATGAAAAAAATAACCAATAACCGACTGGATCCATTAAACAACTGTGATATTGGATTTCCAATATTAAAGTTAATACATGTTAGTTATGAGCATGATGAGTACATAACTCTTAATTACATTTCATTACACTGCATTGCATACGAGTTATGACTGAGTGGTCTTTCCAAATGTGCGTTCGAAGCATTCTTTGTTTATTTTCTACTTTGTGGGGAGTGTCCGAAGAATTTTGATAATACACACTTTATAAGGTAAGTTTATTGTAATATTTTTGTGTCATACTGTAGAACTGTCTCTCAATAACAATATAGCAAAGTATGAATGTCAACACCATGCATGTTTTTATCACGCCCGCTTGCTTTTGACGTGCGTCCAGCATTTGTGTAAGTATTTCATGTACCAAATATCTCCACAATCCTAAATCTGACAAACTTGAAACTTCACATACCTTATTATCATCATCCATATTTTCATTCTATAGCCCCACCAATGCAGATCCCATGCGCAAGCTCAATGTCAAATTGGTTAGAAATGTGCGTTATGAGTTTTTTTTGTAAAATCTGGATGAATATCTCCACAACCCGAAGTCTTGATTGACTTGAAACTTCACATACCTCGTCATCATGCATATTTTCATCCAATAGCCCAGCCATGTGGCTACCATGCCCAAGGTCAATGTCAAATTACTTAGATACAAGTTGTTAACTACCCAATATCAATACTTCTTTATCACCATCCATATTTTCATTCTATAGCCCACCCATGCAGACCCCATGCCCAAGGTCAAATTACTCTGAAATTTGTGTTAAAGTCTGCTTTTTAATTGCGTACCCAATACATGCGTATCTCCCCAATCCGATTGCTCTAACCAGATACATATTCATATGTACTGGACCATAAAATACCTAGAAAATATGTATTATACCAGCATACAGTCGAACTTCGATGGGTCGAACAGCCTGCGGGGTTAAGTTTTAGTTCGACCCATCCGTTGTTCGACCCATCGGGATTTTCTACTGTAACCATTACATATCGACGAGTTGGTCAGTGTACTAAGTGAAACAAGTCGTCATTACGACACGTTGTTTCATATAAATGCGCTTACATTTGCATTTACGGTTGATTGTCACAGTCGTTTATTAACAGAAACAGGCTTTAATAAAATAAAGAAAGCGGCAAACTCATGTGTGTTTTTATTTACCTAGCCATTATACAGCAATAGAACATGAGAACAACAGAAAATGATTACGAAATACAATTGGCGGACTTGATTGCCCCGTCCGATACGATCATGCCCAGTCGCCCCATCACTACTTCGGACCCGGAACCACATTCACTGCATATCATAATTTACTATCACATGGAACCCAGTACAAGTTATACATGAAAATTATACACGTCCGGTATTGAAGAAGTCTGTTATCTCGCCTTGCTTCGTAGTCTTCAGCTTCATCTGCTTATATGGCGAATAAATCGGATGACACATCACACTCATTACTGATCATAGTAAAAACAGTTCATGTTGATTTACAACTTAAAAGGCCAGATGCTTGGGTCATTAATTAAAACTGATCGATATTTAATTCCACATGTCCCATAAATTACCACTTTAATTAACTAACAACTTCGCCGACATTGGTCAATGCATAATTACCACGTATGCTGGTCACGACTGCCGTTATTGTATACGCTCAAATGACCACTTGAGATTTGTTTGACAACGGTTAACAATAGGTGTGAAAGTCAATCAACTAGTCTGGAGACAATCGTCTGACATGTTCGAGTTTTTGTGGTGTTTATAGTGGATTTATACACGACCGGGCGTGACAGCGATTCGAGGCATTGAGGGTTGTTCGACTTTCACAAGTTCGACCTATACCGGGTAGTTTTAACGTATTTATATAGGAATTCTGCCGGGACCTAAAGGCTAGTTCGAGGCAAGCATGGCTGACGAGTTTACCAGGGTTCGACCCATCGAAGTTCGACTGTATTTGTTTTATCCTCAATCCTCCAATACTATGTGTATATATGACATGTGTTTATCCAAATGAAATAAACTACATGTATATACTGTTTAAACTATAAATACCTCGGCGGGCGTGATATGCTGGCTGTTGCCATCTAGTTTTGTATATTTTAGTGTGCGAAGTGTAAATGCTAAATTACGCACATTTTTACTGTGCAATGTGGTGTTGCGATATAATGCAACCTGTTGCCAATAGAGCGGAAAACGTGAAGCTAAATATATGTTGTCAAATTCAATGATTTCTTGATCTCACTGAAATGACCATTGAGCTAATAATGTTAATAATTGATAGAAATATGTGCATACTGGTGAATGTATGCAAAAACGACGCTTGCACCAACATTGAAATTCCCAACTTTTATTAAATTGATTAATTGGAATTTGTAAATAATTGATAACTCACCTGTACCAAATTAT
Source organism: Conchocele bisecta (assembly GCA_029237695.1). Lineage (NCBI taxonomy): Eukaryota > Metazoa > Mollusca > Bivalvia > Lucinida > Thyasiridae > Conchocele > Conchocele bisecta. Next base: position 135,548,536 of record CM055266.1, read on the forward strand.
AATAAAATGTTTGTTTCAACATTTTCAGGAGTCCTCACAATATGTACCGGCTGGCCAGGCGCAAAAATGTTGGAGTCATGAGATGGAAGATTCAGTGATCGTGAGTTTCAACATTATATAATTGTATGTATGCTGACCATGTATGCTGACCAATCAAATAAAGGAAAACATTACTCTTCAACAGACTACATAATTATGCCCATGGTATAATAACGGAGTATGTCTGTAGAACTATTTACAGGTTTAAGAATGTTTGCACGCATTCCAGAATTGCAATATTACATATAAATAGGCGTGAAATTAATAGACATACTGTAGTCAAAAGAACCTTTTGTACATTATTGACTAGAAACAGCTACATATTTTATATAAAACAGTCTTCCTCAAAGTAGCGTCAAAATATGATAATGACATTATCATATATAAATAGACAAGTGGACTATCCTTTATTTATTAGCCATTTTGTTGAGTCAAAAAGTTTGTAAGAGTTTCTCCAGTTACAGTCCAGTATGCCACGGAGGCATATCCACGCTTTACAAACATCATGTCTAGCTTTTGCTTAAATTTGGGTAAAACATTAACACTTAAGTACTATAATATATTTCAGGAACGTGAACATTTTGCTGACAGTGCCAGTGGGTCACAAGAATGGGAGAAGCGGGAGACCGTGAGTACTTCTATTACAAAATCCACAATGATTCGGTGCATTCAGAGGGATGGGTTGTGGCCTAGGGGTTAGAACGCCTTACTTCCAATCCGGAGGTTGTGCGTTCAAACCTCGCCTAGGGCATAACAAAATACTTCCATAGTTTTTCCATCCCACTGGTATGTCGGACTGTGATCCCATTTCTATATGACCTTAGCTGTTTCTGGTACGTCACTCATTGTAATACCGCTATTAAAGATAAAATGTATTGCGAAATCCCTGATACAATATATCATATTGTCTGCTGCGTAATGTGACCTTGCTGTTGAACGGATGTGAAAACTAATAAACAAATGTACAACACGGTAAATCCGAGTTATAGCCACGCTTTTGTTTTCGAAATTATTCAATTACTACTTAAATGAACCTATATGTACGAACAAATACGACATGTGAACAAAGGCCAGATTTTTCTCTTCCCATGGCCTGGTCTTTGTTCACAGGTGTGACTGTATATATTTGTATGACCTGTATGAGTATGTCAATATTTCAGAGCGGTGGAGTGAAGAATGTTCAGCTATTGACAGAATTTCAAGTGTACTTGACACCAACGCAACTGTCCGTAGCTAACCACAAGGCAGGAGGAAATCCAAGAATCCAGTATTAGCAGAGTTATGTTCCTTGACTTAGAGAAACGTGACGATTTTCAACTTGTGTCGCAGAGTTATGGTCCTTGACTCATTGAAAAGTGGCGATTTTCAACTCGTGTCCCGTATAACTGAAAAACTATTTGAGCTACAGTCATGAAACCTTTTAGGAATACATGTATTTGTTATCATTTCAAGCTGCGCACCTGGGGTTTTAGCTGCGGTTTCATCCAGAATTCAGAGTTATGGCTCTTGACTCAGTGAAAAGTGGCGATTTTCAACTTGTGCCGCACATAACTGAAAAACTATTTGAGCTACAGTCATGAAACATTATAGGAATGTTTATCAACATGTGGAGTTCTGCATCATGCGAGTTTAATGTGGATTCATAGAGTATGGGTGGAGTTATGGCTCTTGACATAGTGAAAATTGCTGATTTTTTTTTAACTTGTGTTGCCTGTAACTGAAGCATGAAACTATATAGGAATGTTAATCAGCATGTGTAGTTGTGCACGTGTGATTTTGTTTGCGGAATCATCCAGTAAGGATGGAGTTATGACCCTTGACTTAGAGAAAATTGGCTATTTTGTCCACCACAAATTTGTGTCGCGCATGTTTGTCACTATGTGTAGTTGTGCACCTGGGTTTTTTGATGCGGATTCATGTAGTATTGGCCGAGTTATTGCCATTGGTCACTTTTTGTCAAGCCCGCTTGCGGAAAGTGAGACATAGTGATCACAATGACGTCCGGGCGTCCGTCCGTCCGAAATCTGTGTTAAAGTTTTTAAATACCTTATATCTCTGCAGTCCCAAGTCACATTGACTTGAAACTTCATATGCTTATTAGTCATGATCTATATATTCATGCTGTATCCCACTCATGCGGACCCTGTGCCCCTATGTCAAGGTCAAATGACTTGAAGTTTGCGTTAAAGTTTCTGTCAAAATTTGCGTTAAAGTTTTCACATACCTACTATCTCTGTAACCGTAAGTCAGATTTGCTTGAAACTTTGTATGCTTAGTGGGCATCAAACTTCAAATGAATACACTCTAAGACCATCAAATGCCTCGACGGGCTCGACATGCGGGCCGCGGCCATCTGGTTTATTTTGTTACCTGCCAATGTACAGCTAACTTGCGCAGAAAAACAAGGTGCAATGTAGCTACATATATACTGTTGTTGCCTTAAATTCTAATTTTACAAGGCCCGATAACATGCACTGTTTGTGTGGGCATATGTTTTTCTCTGAAAAACAACCATCTAGCTCTCCATTTGTTAAGTATACAACGATGACTTAAATATATTACATCTGAAGACATTAATACATCACATGCAATATTGTATTGTTTTAGTTATTAATTATTCCATCTTCCCAGTAACAGCTTTGTACATTACCTCATTATCTAATGGATGTTCTACCCCTATTCTTAAATGACTCTGATGTGGAAGGACCTGGCACCAGGTCGTGATATTCCAATTTCAGGGCTGAATATATATGTTTGTTTAAATATTCAGTTCTGATTTTGGGAATTTCCCTCATTATGAACAGGTTAAATACGGGATAGTCTAACCCGTCCAATAAAATCAAGCAATCCCTATTCATTCCATATAACCCCGATTCATGCCATATAAGGCAAGCTTGCGATTAGCTTGCGGCAAGCTTGCGACTAGCTTGCGGCTAGCTTGCGGCAAGCTTGCGACTAGCTTGCGGCAAGCTTGCGGCAAGCTTGCAACTAGCTTGCGGCAAGCTTGCGACTAGCTTGCGGCAAGCTTGCGACTAGCTTGCGGCAAGCTTGCGACTAGCTTGCGACTAGCTTGCCGCGCGTTTCAACTGCGTGCTTGCAGCAATCTTGCGGTAACTTAACTGCAAGCTTGCATTCTTAGCTTGCCGCAAGCTAGTCGCAAGCTTGCAGAATAAGATTGCGATTTTTGTTTGGGAGCTGAACTGTGCATGTCTTGCACAGCCGTGTCCTACACAGTCGTGCACATGTCTGCACAACTGTGCCCTACCTGCTACCGTACATTACACTAATCGTCTTCCGCTTTCACATATAGTGACCTGTTCGACGACATACACCCATATTATTGTTGCCTGCTGTACCAAATGTACTTAGATAAAATAAATATATCGACTAATTCCCGACTTTCTAAATGGAATGACATACTTATTGACAATAATTACGTTTAATGTCAGCAACACATGAAAGTTTGTTATGAGTGAGCAGTTTGACCCCATCTGTTTATAAGCCGCTAGCCAATCGCGGATAAGTCTCAGGTCACTAGCCACATCGATGTAGCGTGATGTCCAACCCACACGTGGATAGTGGGGACAGGCGTGCTGCCATTCCAGCGGTAGTCGTTCGACGAATCGCACCAAATTACCCTACCCACAACCCCTTTTTTCTCGTTTGATCTGCTTCTATTTAAGCGTAGGATATTGACAGTATCAGCCTCCTTATCCCTTTGCTACAGACACACACAATATTAAAAGCTTAATTGTTGAGATGGCACACCATGTCATTAAGAATATCATTATATATGTATTTATTGGAATTTGTTGATGCTGCCGCAAAGTATATGCATTGCATGGCGATTTCTGGCCAAACAGACACGGGTAGCACACCTATACAACATGCATGTGGTCACACAGATGGCCACCACCAACACGTTAGAGTCGTCAGTGTTTGCCACGATTTGAAAGACACGATATCCAGCCTTCACAAACAGCCTACCCAGGATGGGAGAACTTACAATTGGCAATCTACCATCAATTTCTACTTTGTCGCGGTTGATTATATTTACAATAATATTATACGAAATTATATCGACATAGCGGTATGTGCGGGTGAAAACGGTTATAAATGTTCTTGATCGCTTCAATGAACCGCTTTATCAAAATTGAAATTGCTCCTTTCTGTCTGGAACTTGCCGGCTAAATTGAGTCCTGTGGAGCCTGCCTTCGGCTTCAGAATACATAAATAAATATATAGCTTTGGTGCGCTCATATTAATAGGTGCGCTCGTAAACCTTGGCGCACCAAAGTTGCTATCATTCACCCGCACAAAGTGCATTTTACTGTAAGCCTTATGGAATGTTAAATACATATTGCTAAAATAAATATGGCTGAATCGACCGCGGCCATCTACATACATATTGTGTTGTGTCCCTTTAATTACTAGCTAAACTGGTTCATATCATAATATAGGCCCAACCACACAAAGTATTGTGTGCTTTATAATTGACGCAATTCTATAGTTTTCTACAGTTTACGGCCCCGTGCCTGGCCCATCCACACACCCCACCCCGCCCCCGTCCTTCTGCTATATTTGGTTCACGTTTTTTTTCATCGATTTTCGCCGAAAACAAACCCGACAGGAAAACACAAAAGTGTACTACGTCACCGAAACGTACGTGAGACAGATATATTATGCCGACAACATATATGCCAAATTGCGCACCATTTCGGGCAAAAAGGATATTTTATGAAAAACGCGAACATGCTGATGTTACGTTTTACACGTCAAAAACGTCGTAACGAGTGCCACAATTAGTCTTTTATTACTCTTAAATACCATTGATTCGATAAAAAATATGTGCAGGTAATATCGGCGATATACACAGTCTGGTGCAAAATAAAAACATATGGTTCGTTTATATAAAGGCAGCCAAAATGCATACAAACAAAGATAAAATGTGAGAATAACCGGATTTGTATTAATAGCTGACGTCGAGTCACTACAGTCTACATACGAAATTTGATTCAAACGTATTGCAAATGTCCTAAAGGATTGTTTTTGTCAATCATGCTATCCGATGTTTATTATTTCTATCTTCAGGGACCTAAACTTCAGCGACCAGTCGAAACAGCAATGACCATTCAGCAATAACAACACTGATGAAGTCTTAATCCTGTAAGAACCAAAATACAGTTAAGATGTTCTCATTCATCAAAACGGTCTTCTGCTACATACAGCTGTGCCTATTCAGATGGGGATCATACACATCTTTCGTACATCACGTGTTGCAATACTGCAGAAATCGGCGACTGATACGGACAAATCTTCCTGGTATACCAGACGCACTGGACGAGATAACCAGTCTGCCAGACGACATTAATGATGACCTCGAATTCGTGGGTTTCAATTCCCGTGGATGTTGGCTTTCATTTCGCAGACAGCGTCACTCACGCACAAACAGAACAAACACCTACAGCGACGTGTTGGCTGAGATTCCTGGCGTCGGCACATTCCGCTACGAGAATGGCAATGTCATTTGTGGGACGGCCGACAAGACAATGAGCGGATCAAAGTTGTCTCTGCGTATTGACAAGGCTATGAAACACTGGCGAGTACAATTCAATGGTCCACTGGAAACAGTCGGAGCAGACGACAGCTGTGAGCATGTCCATGGAGTTATTTCCCTTTATTGGCAGTGCAGTTCTGACCCATTCAGTGTGTGGACGACACCGACCACATGGCAACTGTCCAAGTTGATGGCAGCACAGAGATTACCTGGAATTAAGGCGCAGCTACATAGCAATAAGCGGGTATGCTACGAGCAGTGGGGTCAACTATGGGGCAGGATACACATTGAAGGACACGAGCCAGAAAATGTAAGGCTCATGAGCTGCAAACGGCGAGAATTGGCTTCTGTCGAGACTGCGGGAAAAGTCGAATCAGCATGCTCCACATATCTCGTAACAGAGGTGAAAGGGTTACAAATGACGTACAGTAACTCACGACAAGACAGCAGCGTATCGGACTCATTTGGATTTATAACGTATCCAATTAGTGCGAGTCACGCGGCCGATGTCCGGTACAATATCGACGCCGACACATCTGAAAACCGACCAAGAACAGTAAAGTTAAGAACGAGTAACACTTTATATAGCTTACAGCTTATTGCCCGAAAACACGATGTGTTTGATGGATCGAACAACAACCGCACAAATTTTGTCAAGTTTGAAATGAACGGGCGTGTTTGTTACGGCGTAGAAACCGTCCGCGAACGTCGTGACTTTCTTTTGTCTGCTGCATTTGACTGCAATAAACTCACTCACTCACAACCTATGTCATGAACGTGACGATGATACCATGATTGTACATTTGAATGATTACAGGAGCACAAACAGGCGACTTTGTGGAGGAAAATGTGCGTCGTTGGGAGTTCTGTCACAATCCGGGTTGCAGGTACCAACGGGAATATGTGTAACCGTGAATGCATTTCAACACCATGTCTACCACAATGAACAGCTAAGAGAAGCGATAGACGAAATACATGCGTGTATGGAGAACATCACGTTGCCGGAACTTCAGGTCAGTTGTTCCAAGGCAGTCAAGGCTTGCATGGACTCGCAGTTACAGGAGTGTTTGAAGAGTGATATCCAGGAAAGCCTGACGCAATATTTTGGATCGGCAGAAGACATTTCCTTGGCAGTGAGGTCGTCTGCATTAAGCGAGGATGGCAGTGAGGCGTCTGCTGCTGGACAACTAGACACTGTACTCGGCGTCCATGGTCTCAATCAACTGCATGGTGCTCTTCTCAAATGTTGGGCTTCGTCTTTGGATTTTCGGGTACGTCTTTGTTGATATTGTTTGTATAAATAGTATATAGGGAGTCAAAATGATACCACCTACCACCTATATACTACTCCCACCACCCCCTAAAAATCAAAAATTGGTTAACGAGGAAATTGTCTCCCACCAACCACAAAAAATCTAAAATTGGTGTCATAAATACATCATGTTGTTTTCACGTCCAATTGAACATATAAATTTAATAGGTTATAATAAAATATTATAACAAAATGGATAATAAAATACGCAACGAATTGGAATTTTGTAATGACTTGGATGAAGAATTTTACGCTGTTGTTTCTACAGTATTAAAACACGGTAAAATGACAATACTATGTGATATCGAATACATGAAATATCAGCGTAATTTATTACGCTCCGATAAAAACGTTGCATTTACAATATTATACCGGCAATTATGTCGCCGGTATAAGTATCAAATTTATGTAATGAAGCGACTAAATAGGATCGGAGAAACACTACCGAAACATTATCAAACTAATTTTATAAAACAGTTTAAAATCAAAGATTCGTTTACGGATATGTTTTCTACGATATCACTTTTAACGAAGAAAATTGGAAAATTATTAGAAGAAATTGGAAATTGAACAGAAAAAAAACAACTATTAGAGAAAATGGATAATACAATACAATTGGAATTGAAAATTTTTAATAACTGTGTTGAAGAAGTTTACGAAGCTTACGGGGGTTATAATCCTGTATATAAATTCTATAAAATGAGAACACTAGGCGATATCGAATACATGAAATACCAGCGTAATTTATTACGCTCCGATAAAAACGTTGCATTTACAATATTATACCGGCAATTATGTCAACTATACAAGAGGCAAATACAAACATTAAGACGGATAATGCGTATCGGATATGAAACTAAGGTGTATTATATAAAATTGTTAAAACCCAACGATTCGTTTACGAATATACATTTCTACGATATCGCTTATAAAGAAATTGAAAAAAAATATTATTGAACAGCTATGTTGATGCTAAGAACATCTCCCTGAAACCGCGTGTCCATTTATCCCCATGAACCTGCTGAGGTCAAAGATCGTGTCATGACAACGGCCGGAGTTGTCTACCCATTTCAAGCGGTCGGACTCCGAACGCCGTTGTCAAGCAGTTGTTTACCATAGCTACAACATTTGTAGAAATAAATAAATAAAAATGTTTAGCTCCAACCGCGGCGCGAACCCACGACCCTCGTCTCCATAGAGTATCGCCTTAACCCACACGACCACGTAGGCTGTTATGATAAACATTACCTAGTGTTGTACAATTATCGATTTACGACAATGTTTCAATTACACGGTTTATGAACCATGCGTAAATTGATAGCCAAGGTAAACAGAGCCGAGTGTATCAATTTACACAGGTGATTACAGTGTAATCCTCGAGTGAATTTGTAATTCTCAGTGAAAAACACATGTTGTATAGGTATGTAAATTTGTTTACTGCACCAATATAATAAATAATTTTGAAAAAATTAGGAAAATTATAAAATTAAGAAAATTAGAAAATTAATTATTTTTTAAAAAAATATTTTATAAAATATCACAATGGTGCTGTCACATTTCCTCCGACTTTATTTCCAAGTTTTACCCTAAATTTATCCCAATCAGTACACTCAATTTTGGGCATGGTGGCGTGCGCCTTGATTCTTATATCATTTTTTAATTCTTCATATCTCCCCATTTCTTCCACCACGGATTCAAACTCTAAATTTGATATTTTCTTATCGGCCAACGCTTTGGACACCACAACGTCGATGCTATTTTTCTTAGACCTAGCGAGAACGGATATTCTATCATGTTTTCTACTTTTTATCTCGAGTTTTCCACCCGCCGCCCTAATTACCATACACAGCAACCCAGAAACGGCCGACACCGCACATAAAATCCCCGCTACAGGAACCGTTATAATGGTGGATATAGTTGCAGTGCTGTTCCCGCACACAACACAGAAACACTTGCCAGAACCGTACTAGATGCTTCAGCTATGTTCACCGCGCGCTTATATTTTTTAGCGTGTCTTTTTCTATTTGCACATTCTCTAACTAAAATATCCTGCATAGCGACGATATTATTCAACCTAAAATCTGAACTTCTTTCGTTAATTGTACACAGTGTTGGTGGAGTGGTATTGAGAGTTGGATACAGTGATTCGTTCATATTTAAATTTTACAAATTTAGTTCAATATATTAGTATTTTACAAATTAAGTTCAATTAACAATGAGACAATAGTGGAAGAACTCTCTGAGTCACCGATTTTCGTAACAAAGTTAATAAAACTACTTTGGGAAAGTCTAATTCGATCATCACCGGCGAACGAAACAATCGTCGAACTATCTCCAGAGATTTTAGTGACTCCAACCCCCGTTCTTCCCCATCTACTACAATATTTATCGCGACCGCGCCCACAGGTTTACCATTAGCATTAACCGAGCAGACCGCCATTTGGATAACTTCACCTGCAGCTGTCATAGTGTATCCCCCATATGTATTACTCGCTTTGGCACCGAACGAATATTCAAAGTGCCCCTCAACCAATGGGCCCCGCTTCTCAGCCCAAACTGTTATGACACGTTTTGGTGTTTTCATTGTTTTCACTATTCCGGCAAGCGCCCTGTTTGCGTTATATGCCTCAGTACGAATCTTATAAGAGGCCTCCTCAAGAGCTTTGGTCGCGGCTATACGATCATGTTTCAGTTTATCAGAAACTTCGGTTATCTTTCCGTCTAGTTCGGTAAGTGCCGCTTCTCTGATGAGAGAGTCCTCTGAGCGCAACACCTCATAAGCCTTCGTAAGGTCCGCCTGGCGGTCTGCTAGGACTTTATGAATACCCAACCGGGCCTCCTTTCGAAATTCGGTTATTTTTTCGTATATGTCAGTAAGTGCCGCTTCTCTGTTGAGAGAGTCCTCTGAGCGTAGCGCCCCATAAGCCTCCGCAATGGCCTCCTTGTGGTCTTGTCGGACCCCCTCAACCCCCGACCTGGTCTCTTTCAGAAATTCGGCTATTTTTTCGTCTAGTTCGGTAAGTGTCGCTTCTCTGCTGAGAGAGCCCTCTAAGCGCAACGCATCATAAGCCTCCGCAATGGCCTCCGCAAGGTTCGACTTGTGGTCTTCTCGGACTTTATCAATACCCGACCGGGTCTCTTTTCGGAATTTGGTTATTTTTTTATCTAGTTCAGTAAGTGCCGCTTCTCTGATGAGAGAGTCCTCTGAGCGCAACACCTCATAGGCCTTCGTAAGGTCCGCCTGGTGGTCTTCTCGTGCTTTCTCAATACCCGACGTGGCCTCTTTTTGAAATTTGGTTATTTTTTTACCTAGTTCGTTTAGTTCCGTTTCTCTGATGAGAGAGTCCTCTGAGCGCAACACCTTATAAGCCGCCTGATCTTTCTCAATATTCGTTCGGGTCTCCTTTCGAAAATCGATTATGTTGCCGTCTAATTCAGTAAGTGTCGCTTCTCTGGTGAGAGAGTCCTCTAAGCGCAACGCACCATAAGCCTCCGTAAGGTCTGCCTGATGGTCTTCTCGGACTTTATCAATACCCAACCGGACCTCTTTTCGAAATTTGGTTATTTTTTTACCTAGTTCGTTTAGTTTCGTATGCGTTTGTTCACGACTTTGTGTATTCACAACCAGGGCATATTTTCTAAGTTGTGATAGTAGACTTTTATGAATCTCGTCCGTGGCCATCGATATAGTTCTATTGATCAAGGCCTTTGTTTTTTGGGTAGTTAAAAAGTCGCCCTCTGTCGGGATGAATCCCCCTTCTGCCGGTTCCAAATTATTTAAATGTGTCACCCAATCGGAAGAACTACCTGGTCCGTATATACTCATTTTCAATAATGTTGATAATATATAAATTACGAACATGCGTTTAATTCTAAATAATTTTCTTAAAATTAATTAATTTGAAATTTCTAGGACGACCGAAATCGGGTAATCGTTCTTCAACTCTCGCCCTTTATCATCAAGAATAGAAATCTTCAACTCGTGGATGTGTCCCGATTCCAAAACTTTCATCACGGGGTGTGGGAAGTCTAAGGTCACAGTCTCGCCATAGAAACAGTCGCTGGCGGGCACGGTTTTCAGTAATGTGCTGGGGGATCCGTCTACCGTGTTGTACGACGTGTTCACCCGATCCAGGTGCACCCTGAGAGTTTTCGTGAAGGCGAAGTCCACCGGGTTATCACCGACGTACTCACCCGGGGTAAACACTCCTTTGTTTGAGGAGTATGTCTCTCTAAAACCGAGTTGAATACCCAACCCCGGGGAGACCACTACCTTATTATCAGTGCTGATGGTCATTTTTGCGAGCCCAGTAGCCTTCGATACTGTGAGGTTGATTATACCGTCAAGCTCTGAGTTGACAAAATCTTTGAGCTGTCTTATTTCCCACAGTCCGTGAGGCAGCTTTACACCTAATTGTTGTCCATCCTTCACATAGTAAAACCCTTCGCTCTTCCCCACATTCTGCCATCCAACCGTGAAGGTGATTGATCTGAGGCCCACCCGGCGTTTTCCGCAGCAGTTGTCGATTGATTTTTGAAGTTCACAACTCTCTTTTTGAACATTAGTGATAGTAGCAAACATAATAATATCTTTCAATGGATACCAAAGCATTTAGCTTTAACTCTAATGCAAAGTACGCGGTCGGAGGTAAATACACGCAAAAAGACGTTGTTAACCACCTTGTACACCCAACCGTAACGGTTAGACCGGACAGCGGCTTTGCCACCAACTTCCCTAACATCTTTGAACAATATAGGCTGCCCAAGATTACTACGATGGAGGCGGTAAACGGGTGGAAAGCAGCACCGATGCAGTCTTGGCAGAACCAAATAAATTTCGCTGTATGGTGCGCAACAGCCGGGTGTGGAGTTTCACATAAAGACCATCTGACATCCAAGAACGTCATGCTCCGAAGTGTCTACAACTTTCACGCGTATTATACTATTAGGAGGATTCTCAAAGAACTAGGTATTTCACTACCTCAAGACGACGCCTGGGATCCCATTTCCAACGCATACGACCGTATGGCGTTTGAAAGACTGTGTAACGAATTTAACGTTTCAAAAGACGCGGACTGGAGACAGAAAGCATTTCCTAACAGCACCGGCCTCGGGGACGTTCTCATTCGGGGCCAGTCTGGAAATTGGGCACAGACTGATTTTAGACACGATCACTCCGGTGACCACATCGTCAGTCGGAACGCCGGGAATTTTGACCCCGCGACTATGACTTTCGGGTCGGAAGTGTCTGGAGGTCGGCACTGTGGCGTGTTTTCTTGTAAAATGTTACCTCCGAAACTGGCTCACGTCGATTACATACAGCAGGCTGCTGAGGTTCAGGACGCGTGGGGTACATTTATGTTAGTATACGGGTCTAGGGTTCACGCAGGCCGGGTTACTCGCGTCAACGACTCCATTCGCACATACGTCTGGGCCATCCTCGGCGCACAGAAGCAAACTCGCAGTTCTATACTGGGCACGGGAACAGCGTTTGATGCACAAAAACAATTCTTGGCACTTGTAGAGGACGCCATCTCAGCTAGGGTGGACCTGGAGAAGGCGATCCAGAATTATCAAGACGTTTTGCAGAATGCCAGCACCCCAGTAGACTATGTATTTGGAATAGGTCTTTATATGGCGCCGAGCAATATGATACTACGAGACGACCCGGTTGACGGTTACAATAATCAGATCGTAATCGCCACCGCCAATCAAAAAATCGGCCACAACGGTAACGTGAACACGGATATCATCAAGCGCACCCCCAACATGATCGGGTTCAACAGTGGAACCGATTTCATAAAACACAAAATGGATACACCTCCCCCAATTCGTAAATTGGATACACAATTGAACCCAGTACCCCCAATTCATAAATTGGATGCACCATCGAGTTCCATCAACAGACCAATTGCGATTGTAGAAACACCATTCATCAACACCAATTGTAGATTGGGTGAAATTGGAAGCACAACACACGAGGAGGAGAAATTAGAGCTCGTCATCGCCCTCGTGGCGATCGGATTATTTACGCTTTGGTTGTAGGAACTCTCTGGCGAAGAATAGTAGGAGACCGGCGATTGCCACGATTAAAGCCCATGTATTTTTGGCTAGCCATCCGGCCGTTTTTGATAATATAGATAGCAAGTAAGAAACGATACTTCCGATCAGTCCAGGTAGTGCGGCAGCCGCCTTTTCGGCTAATTTAGCTAGAAGATTGGCCAGGGCTTTTAGTTGTTTTTTTACCCACTCCTTGGCTCCACCGGATGGCGCGGGTGCTGGCGCGGGTGATGGTGGAGGCGCGGGTGGTGGCGCCGCACCACCAGTGAAAGCTAGAACTATGGTTGATATAGTCATGCCGACAGCTGCGAGGATGCTTGCTATCGTGACGCCCTGCTCTTCTGAACAGAGTGCGAAGACGCTCACCGAGTGTCGTGTCCTCGTGCAGAACCCTTGATATTGTTTCGCGGATCCGACTTATTTGTGTGCGGAGAGCCTCACGGTTAGCCGAGGCGGCCTCCAAGCGAGCTTCTCTTTCGTCCCGCAAAGACCGCAGTCGTTCGGCGATCCGCTCGGTAGATTCTCTATCGTCACCGGCTTCCTCCAGTTTTCTTTCTTCTAGCGCGATATGTTCATCCAGCGCCGTGAGTTTGGATAGGTTAAGGACCAGTTCACCCCCCCGGACCGTTTGTAGAGCCTTATCGAGTCCACGGAGTTCGCGAAGAGGTAACGGTGGGTCATCGTTGAGTATTTCCCCCAATTGCGATTGGACGCTGAACGTGGTCTCCATCGTGTTAATAACGTTGGTGGCTATTTGAGGGATCTCGCTGAGATCTACCGTTTCTATCGCGGCGGCCGTCTTCGCCATCGTTTCGTCGGTAGACTGTAGGGCCGCTACAGCGCGGGCCAGCATAATTGGTTTACCATGCTTCCAATCTGGAAATCCTAGTTCGCTCCTTATGATTTCGCCACCGCCCGTTTTTCAGCAATGGTGTTTAGCGATAGGGGTTTTCCGGTCTTCATGTTGACGATCGGGTTATCTGATGTTTTTTTATTTTTAGTCGCAACCTACCACGCATATCCAATTCGAACTTGGAGTAGTCTCGACCGACAGATGGGACCAGATCTTTTTTCTGCCAATTGTTGTAGTAGTCGTTTACAGCTCCCTCAAGTAATTCCTGACTTTGACTTTGACCAACGTTGCGGGTAGCGCCACCTATTTTTTCCCCCAATTGCGATTTGATTGGAACTGGAGTCTCTATGAAGGGCGTATCACCATAATCATCGACGTAATCGTTATAATCATCGACGTAATCGTCATAATCAGCGTAGAACTCTTCTCTGCCGATTTCATCCATATTAATTATGTATTAAAGACAAAACCATACGGGTTTAATAGTTTCAATAATTTTGAAAAAATTATTAATTATGTCTTCGAGTCAATACGGTCGCAAACTCAATCCATACCGCAGACTGCGTGAGCCCCTCGTGGGACAAAAGGCGTGAGACAGAGTGTCGTTATTACGAACAACCCATCGACGATCGACCAGAACCAGCAGCTCTTAGTCCGCTTCCCCAACCTCGGAACTCACGACGTCATTGTTCCGGGTACTGTTCGCCTCGCTTTCACTATTTCGCTAACGTCGACGGACGCGGACCGAACCGTCGTTCAGAACCTGGGTCGCGCCATAGTCAAGAAGACTATGATAAAGATTTCTGGTAATGAGGTGATGTCGATCGACGACAGCGACGTACTACCATTGCTATCAGGACCTGTGGAAGACGGCACAAGAGTGTGAAAACGCTGTCTATCAGGGTATTGACACCAGCAAAAATAAGAACGTAACCAAACTTAGAATCGGGGCTGCCAACAAGGTAGATAACAACGCGAGTGACAATGTGGTCGCGGGCGCCTACGGCAACCGCTTCTACATTCCGCTCGACTTTGAGTTGCTGGAGAGTCACATGCCCTACTATCAGAGCGCTTTGGCTGACCGCCTCGAATACGAACTAACGTTCAATGACTACGGCCGAGTTCTCATAACCAGCGACATGTTATCGACGTATACGATAGATAATGTTTCGCTGGAGTACGACATGGTCACGATGCCCGAACTCGCGCGATTGATCAGAACCCAGTACGCCGGGCGCGTTGCCATACTTTACGACCGAGTTCTTCGCCATCGCAAGATGACGAAAGACAAAAGCGACACATTGTGGAATATTAATGTCAACGTCCCCGCCCGCTCGATGAAAGGTATACTGATGTTGTTCGAGGATGCTCGGTTCGCGTTCGGTGCTCAAAAAACCGACAAATTCTATAACCCCAAAATCACGAAGGTAGAGGTGACGATCGAGGGAGTACCCAATCAACTCTACAGCGCGGGGTCTTCGCGCGCACACAGATGGGACGAAGTAAGAAAGCAGTTTGCTGCCGGCTCTAAGCGCTCTCCGGAGGTTGCAGCAGTTGCCAAAGACCTGCATCTCTCGACCGTCTCCCTTGCGGAGTTTCTGAATACCAAATACGCGTTATGGCTAGACATGCGAGCCAGCGACGACGACCAAATACACGGCAGCGGACGCCAAGTTGAGAACGCTAGCGAGGGTGTGACGATCCAGATAACCAAAGCGGCGGATGGAAATGGCGCATTGAACGTGTACTTATATATAATTACAGACGCACAACTCAACATCGAAGATGGTCGATACGTCTCAGCGATCTACTATAAAAAAATCATCTAACGATTTATTTAATAATTCTAAAGATAATTTGGAACAAATTAAAATTAGCAATCAATACCAATTCACGATTGGAGACGCTCACTCTGCCATAATATGTGGGTCAGACAGGATGTGGAAAAAACGGTTTTCATCCTAGACTTGCTCGAGGGCTCCTACCGCGATGCCTTTCGTCATATTGTGATCCTGTGTCCCACTGTGCGGCACAACGATACTTATCAGCGGCGCCCGTGGATATGGACCGACCCTGAGGTATACGTTATTGACCCCGGTGATAGGCTTCACGATTGGCTGCGTGGTTTATACCAAAAATTCCAAGGTGAGCCCACCCTATACGTGATTGATGATTGCTCACCCAATGCGGCGATGACTAAAAAGAAGGACATGCTCTCCGAGCTCGCATTTTCTGGCCGCCATGCTAGGCAAAGCGTATGGATATCCACTCAAAAGTACAACGCCGTCCTCAAGGATCTGCGCGAGCAAACGAAATGGGTCGCCCTCTTTCACTGCAAGGACCGAGACTCATTCGATGACTGTCTTCGAGAGAATGACGTTATCCCAACGCGCGAGGAGCGCCTGGAGGTTCGACAGATGCTTTCAGAAACTAAGCACGCCAAGCTTTTGCTAAAGACTGATCAACCAACTGCTTACGAAGTTATTAATTAATTTTATAATTAATTAGTAATTACTTAACGCTCGTTAGTAATTGCCGAGTAAATGCTTAACAATGCTTAGCAATTGCTGAACAATGCTGAACAAATGCTTAACAAATGTTGAACAAATGCTGAACAATGGTTAACAATGTTACAATTAACAATTTGGTGCTCCGCTGCGAGCTTTGTTGCGAGCATAATGGTGATCATAAGTATCGGGTGGTGCGCTTGGCAATATGTTAAAGTGATGAGACTTGTTAGAATAGTTAAATTACTAATTTTGAAAAAAATGAACTGCGACGAACTTCTCGATCAGCTAATGGAAGAAACCTCAACTCCGACTGCCAACAATAATGATCCGACAGAGCAATCGGAATCGGGGGTTGGTATTGGGTTGAGTGCAACGACTCCGAATGAAAATGAAAATGCGGCGCGACGAGAGCGGCTAGCTGCGCTGGTTGCTGGGGGACAATCGGAGCATTATCTCGGTAGGCGTCTCTCAGTTTTTCAGGTGGATAAGATGTCAGATGCGGAGATCGATAAAATGTATGCGCGATACGAATCCAAATTGGGAGCAGAGATGACAAAAACTCTTGGATCGGCGGCTATTCATTTGTACGCTACCACCGTTAGTATACTTCTCCCTATACCAAACACCGAAGGGTTGATTCACGATCTAGAGACTGACCCTTTTATAGGACACACTCTTAGAACAGCCTGCTGCTCAATTTATCACACGTTTGGAATGTACTTAGCTCCGCTGACAACCGCGTTGACCACGGGTAAACACTGTCAATTTGGACATATATGCCCACGAACTATAAGCCCTAATTTTGAAAATGATGACACAAGACACACCCACGAGAGTGACGGAGTTGAACCAGATTGCTCCAACACAATCGAACCAGAGTGTTACTCAGCCACTGGATGACATACCGCATATAAAAAATCCCAAAAGACAGGCAGCTGGGCGGGCGGCGGCTGCCACCGGAAAAGTTAAACAAGATAAAATACTCGCCGAGCTTCGAGAGGCTAAACTCCAATCGAGATTGGGGTTGCAGCCAATTCCTGAATTGATGGGGACGGAGACAGCAAAACATCTGAAGACAGAGTTGAGTACAACAACACCCCAAATTCACGAATTGGAAGCACACCCACATTCTTTGAATTTGTCACCCAATACCAACTGCCGTTGGAGTTGGGCTGAACCCAAATTCGTGAATTGGAGTTGGGTTGTTGGTGGTCTGGCAGTTGTTGGTGCCCTGTGCGTGTGGAAATACCCGAAAAAACAACCAGCCAGTGTACAGAAGAAAGTTACGAAACACCAAGCATCAACAATGTTGAATTTGGATGCGCCCCATTTAAGCATTGATCGCGACCCCTTTTATATGCAATAATTATAACAATGGCTGAACAAGATGGTAAAATGTTAGTGAATGCGCTTTATCACGCCGTGGTGATATCGGGTTTCAGTATCGGGTATGCTCGACTATCCCAAATTGGACTTTACTGTGAGAGACGTAGGGCTCGCGACCTTAGATGTAGCGGCCGCAGTTTGAACGCGAGATTATCTAGTTAAAGCTGGAATTCTACCAGTTAATATATGGAAATAAATGGCTTCAATCGCAGTAATAGTAGGTGGTGCGCTTGTAAACGCATTGGCGTTCAGCAGTAGCAACTTTATATTCTCTAACATGAAAAGCTCGAACGTGGATGAGGAGCGTAAGCGTCATGATTTAGCTGTAGAACAACTCAATAGCGCAAAGGAAGCGTGGTCGAAAAAACGAACCGCCCATCTGGACTGGGTCAATGAAGAGCTTCGCCGCGAAAATCACGCCGCGCAAACTTTTCAGAACGTTGAAGAAGCCAACCGCGAGTACGCGCTGGCATATCCGCACAAAAGTCTCGATCCAATCGATCGCGAGCCACAACTTTCAGATTTCTATGTACCGTCAGAGGCCCAAAAAGACCGTGAGATCGCGTTCATCGTCGTGGGAATGGGTGTGGTTGGGCTCGTCGGCTACTATATTCAATCGAGATTTTAAATTAATTAATTAAAACCTTTTTTTTTTTTTTTTATAAATATATATATATATAGAACGATGTTAGTTGACGAACTTTATGACGCTATGATCGATGTAGGCTACACTGCCCAAAAACATCGTTTACCTGGTGCAAAGAGTATGATTCGTCTGGCCCGAGATTGTCTCGAGACGTGGCGCGAGGACGAAAAAGAGGCCACCCTTTTCGCAAAGCAGATGTTAGATTCCTCCGAGTTAGATTCCCCTCTCCTGTTCCAACCCAAACGCGATTGGGCTGCAGCGAAACTTCCAACAAAGGTTTATTATTAACGACGCAGTTACCGGACGAACTGGCGAGGGCATGTTGGAGATTGTCCGATATATTAGAATACTTCGCATACGATGAACACGCGCAAACTTGATACCAAATCCTCGGTTCGCTTAGTGCGCAAGCTGTCGAATACATGCTATAGCCCACGCGGCTACTGGAAGGGACTCGCGGCCATCAAGAACCTCGCGGCGGCGACCAAGTTTTCAGAAAACGCTGTCAAGGAATGGCTCAAGAAGCAGGCCATCTGGCAGATCTATTTACCCACGCCTCACAATATTCCGTGCCCGAAATTCGACGTGCCGGTGCCGAACCAAGTTCACCAAGCGGATCTCCTGTTTCTACCTCACGATCGCGTCGGTCGCAAGACGTACAAGTACGCACTGACAATCGTTGACGTAGCGAGTCGTTATAAGGGGGCTGAGCCGTTGGCCACTAAAGAGTCTAAGGAAGTGCGAGGCTCTTTCCCGAATATATAAGAGGAGTCTCTCAAATGGCCGAATCTTCTCCAGGTCGATCCCGGCCGCGAGTTCATGGGCGCGGTCTCTCATCTATTGTCTAAGCATAAAGTTTCTATCAGACGCGGCCGCGTCAACATCCACCGGGACCAGGGGATCGTGGAACGCTTCAATCGAAACCTGGCTGAGAGGGGGGGGGGACTGTTCGGACACCAATACGCTAAAGAACTTGTAGACCCTCATTCGCGATCGACCGAGTGGGTGGCCAGACTGCCCGCCGTGGTCTCCGCACTGAACGGAGAGGTGACCAGATTGATAGGTAAGAAGCCTGTAGATGCTATCCAGTTTAAAAGGGTGACGAGCAAGCCCTCTGCCGTCTCGCGCGGGCGACCCGTTGGTTTAGAGGAGCAGCGGCTTCCATCAGATATTGACGTCCGGTACCTCTATCAACCGGGAGGGTTTTTTCGCGAAGAACTTCTTATGGTGCCTTCTGACACCCAGCTACCCCCGGATCGTCAGATTCTTTAGAGATGTTCTGTATGTATTCCGTCTGGTAACACGCGTCTTTTATCGTAGTATGCCGAGAGTCCTAATTTTTGTTGACAGTACGTTTTCATAACGCCGTCTTTCATTTTAAATCCTCTATTTTGTGCTACATCTATAATGTGTTTTCCATCTTCTGTAGTTTCACTTAGTACTCGTTTATATCTATCCCAATTTAAATTGTTAGTTCTCTTGGACATTCCTTTCGCAGAGTTTTTATTAATTTTTTCAAAATTAATTGAATTAAATTTTTCTACGAAATAACACTTTCTAGATAACGCTATCGCCCTATTCCCGCTAAATTCCATTTTGAAAAGTCCGGGCTCTCTTTCGCTCCATTTATCCCAAGCCAACCATTTATTTTTTTCTTTTTCAAACTCGTCTAGTAAGTTAGGTCTAATCAATTCCTCTATCGTTTTTCCACTAACTCCTATATACATACTATCTGTATCCATCTGTATTAATTCAAAGTCTTCTCTTTTTACGTATTTATCTAGAAATTCGTAGTAAAATTCCAACATTCTCAATTTAGCTAGTTGATAAACCGCTATTCCACAATGGAATGGTCCCTTTACCGCACACCTGGGTTTTCTTGAAGATATTTCGTACGCATCTCCTATCTCTTCCAAATCGTCAAAGAATGCAGATTTTAATGCTTTGTCAACACAGGTTTCGTTTTGTGTATATGTCGTATTTAAATGTCTCTCCGTTGCCTCTATCATTTTTCCACAACACGAGTTTCCTAATAATTTCATTATGTCGGCTACTGGTTTCTTATTTGGTTCTACATCGCCTGTTCGTCTTGCGGCTGTAACTTCTTTTGCGAACCATTCGTATGGTTTTCCGCTAATATAATCTATAACACGATGAACTCCAGTTATTTCTAGGCCGTGTTTTAAATACCATTTCAACAGTGGCGCGTACAGCAATACTTTAGTCGGCGGTCATAGATCCCACCAATTTTTTTCCATCTCCTCTTGTTCGGCCAGTATCGTTTAAATATTTTAACAGTGTGTGGGAACTTCATCAACCTCTACTTCTCTGTTTATAAATATTGGGGACATTTCAGAAAAACTTATCTTTTAAGTTGTGTGGAACTTCTATATCACCTCCGCAAACCCAAACCAGTATCCAGATAAAACTTTTTACTTTTACAAAACTTTTTAATAAATTTAGGGTTATGTGGGGTATCTATATGGTGTATAGTTTCTCTCCTACACGGCATCTCTTTATTTAACGTAGATAAATATAACGCGTTTGCATCGTACCCCAAAACAGCCTTGCAAGGTTTGTTAATTCCTGTGGAATTATATCTAATATTTGAAACACCAGCTTCTGCATATCGTGTAAATACTATTGATGGACCGCCAACTAGAGCGTCCTTCATCATTTCGTATGTTTCTTCTTTTGGTGCATATAGAGCATCCTCCGGTATATATTTTTGTTCTTTAATGGTTCCTCTCAATAAATATTGTATAGCTACTCCAGGTAGTGTTACCGCATCTTTGAAAATATCCACACCTTTGTGTTTATAAAATTCACACATTTTTTCCACCGCTTCTAGGAACGGTGCTACATCTAAATCGTTATAATATTTCAACCAATCTCTGAAAGTTTTCATATTATTTTCTTCGAAAATTCTACGACATTTACTTAATTCTGTTTCATCTATTACATTTTCCCAGATAGTTTGGAATACCAATTCTCTATATCCGGTAGTCCTGGGTAATCCAGTTTGTCTGGAGAATCGAACCACTCATAAGGAAAGAAAGATTTCTGTCCTTTGCATTCGTAGGCTTTTATCCAACTATCATAACTTACACCAGGTCCTAGATAAAGTATTTACATCAAGAAATCTAACTCTGGAGTAAATAGAAATACTGTTGCGTTTGCACGTTTTCCGACCATTACTTTCTTTGTTGTTGATGCCAGTTCGCCTACTAGGTATTTCTTTATTAAGTTTATATCGTACTTACTGCTGTTAAAACCCATAACCGGTACTTGCTCTATCCATTGTTCGATCTTGTCGATTTGGTTTTTACGTAAATGTTCTGTATTAAACCTATATCTTGACCACACTTCTTCTCTTATAGCTTTTCCCCTGACTTTCAAATCTTCTACGAATTTTTCTATAAGTTTTGCGGGATCTTTATCACAAATATGAGTTACTGTTCCTGAGAAATTATCTCCTATACTAACGCTTACCGGAACGTGCTCGGCTTCGTACTCTAGATTATTACCGAGAGTTTCAAATTCTGGGTTGAGATATGCCTCAAAATCGTATACTATCTGATATGGATAAAGAGTAGTGTCGCAACCGATCTTTATATCTTTACCCGTTCTTCGAAATTCGCATTCCCACATAACTACTAGGTTGAATTCTTTGCTTCTTCTAATAAATGTATCTCTTCTCATAGTGGATGCGCTTCTTCTTTTCTATGCTTTGCATGAATCTCACACCCGTGCCAGTAACAGCCGTGATATTGATATACGGTATTGGTTTCAGGACAGTATCCATCTACTGGAGCTCCTAAAATCCATCTTTCACCCCGTGTCCACACTGTTCGTGGTGAATGTGAATTCCCTCGCGCTTTTCCACAGAGTACATCCATCGATCGCCCCATAACTGTTATAACTTTTTGGGTAGAAACGCTTTCTCGAACGACGAACGCGGGCGCTCTAAATAATTACCATCACATATTACTTTTGTCTCACTTTCATACATTTTGGTCCGTGTCTCTTCATATTACTCGCTTTTGTGAATCTCTGTTTACAATTCTGGTAGGCGTAAGTTTTAGATAGGTTTTTAAGGTTTTTTATCAGAAATGCGTGATTATTAAACAGTCCTATTGTCATTGGTTTATTACCTATTTCATTATAGTGTGCTGGTACCTTTTTCAACCACCATACGTCATATTTGGGTCGGTTGATATACTTCAATACCTACCTTAAAAACCTCTTCAACCTTTTTTAGATCTGAAAAAAGGAATGGTGAAACAACATTACTACCGAAATATTGCTTACTAAGTTCTTCCGCTTTTTCTGTACATCTGTCAGGTCTGATCTTTTTATCAAGGTGCATAGCTAGACACCTGAACAGACAAAGATCGTCATTATACTTATCTAAAGAATACATACCTTTTCTATTCCTCAACCATTCTGGAAGTTCTCCTCCTGCTGCTTCTTTGGATTGTAGTCCCAAATCTATTACCCTACTACCCTGTATTAGCTTTACAAAAACCTCTACCCATCTTACAAACTTCCACTTTGTATTTGGTCTGTCTATTTTATCGGACATTATTCGTGTTTGCTCCTTATCTGACATCCATTTTTTAACGGTTTTCATTGATGATAGTGGTTCGCTACCACCGAGATTTTTATGAAATATTAGAGTTTTAGGTTTTCCATTTTTTAATTTCTTCCATATGTTCTAGCTTGTAAGAATATGAATATCTCAAATAAAAATTTGTTGTTAGATACGGAGCGAGTTTATCGGACATGCGTTCGGACTCGTTGATGTCAATGTTTTTACGAAAGGATAATGTAACTACCCGTCTTCCATTTTCTACCTTTTCCAATGTTTCATCGTGAGCCCCCAATATTTCTTCACCTTTTTCCACTATCGCGCGAACTATAGATCTTTTATTTGGTATGTTTGGTCACCTGTGTGTCTAATTTGAGACAAATTATTTGTGCTTGAAGGTAATTCTTTAGAATTAATTACATTAGCCCTTAGCTCCGCAATACTTTCTTTTTGAATTATGTTACCAACTTCCTCCGCTAGTGAGAGGTCTTTAAATGCCCCTCTTTTATAGGCGCGGGTAAACCGCTTCATTAAACGCCTCATTCTTTGTGGCATTTATCAGCTTTGTCAACCCCCTAACAACTCAACCGTGTACTATAAGTAATCCCTAGAGATTCGGCTTCTCTTCTCAAACTTTCTATTTCTGGCGTTATCATATTTTCTGTAATATACTTTTGTATAACCTATGAAATTTATCTATCAATTGGTCGTGAAAACATTTTTTTTTTAATTTTTTTTTTACGTCCAATTGAATATAAACATATACATATACATATATAATGGAGTGTGAGACTTGTTGTAAAACGTTTACGCGTAAAGACTATCTACGAAGGCATCTAGCGAGACGTAGAAAGTTTCCTTGTGCCCCGCGCCCCCCCCCCCCCCCCACAATTTCAATGTCCCAGATGCCCTTGTAAATTCGTTAGTGCCCAAACTAACTCTTTGTAGACATAAGCGATTACGCTGTCAGGTGGCTACAGGTGAACGTGGTAGACTAGAGTTGGTAGAATTAGTTGCTGATCTACGGAATAAATTAACTATAGTGGAACGTGATAGACTAGAGCTGGTAGAATTAGTTGCTGATCTACGGAATCAATTAGCTATATCGGAGGAGGAAAATATGGAGTTGGAATATAGACTATTGTGGGAGGACGCATTTAAATCGGAAACTTATTAGAAGAAATTCATAAATTTGCTGTCGGAAAAACATGATGTATTTATGACAACGAGACAAAAATAAATCCTTTTTTAAGAGTATAGTTTTATATGTTCAATTGGACGTGAAAACAACATGATGTATTTATGACACCAATTTTAGATTTTTCGTGGTTGGTGGGAGACAATTTCCTCGTTAACCAATTTTTGATTTTTAGGGGGTGGTGGGAGTAGTATATAGGGGTGGAAATGATACCACCGTAGGTGGTATCATTTTGACTCCCTATATACTACTGTATATATACCGTACCGTACTCGTGGATTTTGTCCAGCGCATGGTGACATTTAAAAAACATCCATGTTATCCAACAACCTTTTTCACTTAAGTGATTCAAGATTAATATAATTATACAAACCATATTATAAATGCACAATGGAATATATTATTTGTATGCTACCATACCCGACAGGTGGTTGAATACCGGCGCCAGAATGGACAGCCGCTGACTGAGCCAATCGCCGTCCTTCTCCAGACCATGGTGGCTGCCGACACGGCCGGCGTGGTTTTCACCAACGATCCAACTGCAGGTAACGATATTGTACTATATATATAGCATGTAAGCAGAATCGTGCGAAGACAGTAGAAAGTGTTGCTCTTTTGGCTTAAGTTATATACTCTATATTACGAATCCGGAATACAAAAAAATAATTATGAGTTTGTGAAATTAAATAGAAAATGTAGTTCAACTAACATGTGGCATAATTATGAAGTCAGAGTTATGGAACCGATATACGACTCGCTGAAAATGTAAATGCCAAATAACGTGTGGTAGATATAATTTCAGTACGTATACTCCTTGTACTCTGATTGATGCATACTTATTTGACCAACGATTACCTTCAGTCTAGAGTTAAATGCCCGTCTGTTTCATATTTTTCTGTCAAATGTTGGCATATTGAGCACATTAAATCTAAAATATAGTTAAATGTAAGTCAAGGTGCATGATCACGTGGTTACAATAAGAACAACGTCGCCCACTCCAGAGTAAGTATTATTTGATATTTTCCTTAATATACAACGGATTTTGATGAATATATGGAGCAGCAAACACGTCTTCAAGAGCTGAATTTGGTGGTCCAGGGAGTTCGGCACAGACTTATGTCGTTTTTGCGAATAATCGATTTCCGTGTCAATAGACACGGAAATCGATTATTCGCAAAAACGACAGAATGTTGGCCTAAAATACAGTGACCACCAAATGCAGCTTAACAAGACGCATTTGATGCGCCATATTTTAGCAAAATCCGTTACGTAATAAGGACAATATAAAACAATACGTACTTTGAATCAGATTGATTCTGGAAGTTTCAGTACTTGTTGTTGCTGTTAGTACCACGTGTTCATACACCTTGTAAATACTATTTCATCAATAACAAAAAAGTCACCGTCTATTATTTTATGAATTTCCATCAACTATTGATTTTATTTCGAAAAAAAAAAAAATAGCAATTTCTCTATGGGAATTTAACATCGGCCTAAAAAGGAGGCGGAGTGTGATGTGGATGGTCGAAAAACACAAAAACAGTTGGAGATGACATAACTAGTAAAACTAAAGTTAGATTTTGAAAATCGGTCTACAAATTCTAAAATTGTTTTTAAAAATCTATTTGAGTAAAATAGTTGTTTTCGCATTAAAATCAATGTCGGCAGAAAAACGTGCAACATGTATTAAATACTCTCTTGCTGTTTCATGTTTGCTATTACATTAATATACTGCGTTGATCAACATTGCAGGCAATCCATGTGTGATGGTGGCCACTGCAGCTTCTGGAATTGGAGAGGCGGTCGTGTCTGGCAGTGTTGACCCCGATACTATTCGTGTTAGGCGCCACAAACACAACCTCAACATTTTACAGTACGTTCCTGGAGACAAACTGCATAAATTGGTACTTAATCCAACTGGTGGGTTACGACTCGTCACCACAACAAATGATGAGGTTAATGCGCACTGTCTCAATAATCACGAATTATTGCGTATTTTCTATCTAGCACTGGAGATAGAAAAGGTATTTGATAATATTCCACAGGACATTGAATGGGCAATGAAAGATAATGAAATATACATATTGCAATCTAGAACCATCGTTAGAACAGATATAGAGACGGACGAGGAGATAGCACACGAGTTTGAAAGTCCCATAATGTCGGACGAGATGCATATAACATCGTGCAATACTGTGGAGGCATGTCCGGATCTCTGCTGTCCACTCTGCAGTTCCGCCCTGGATATACTGGCAGAGGCAGGCAACAAGAACTACCATAGAACAACCAGTGCCACGTACTATCCATACTTCCCTGATACGACGGTGTACCTATTCACACAGAGGATGTTGATCAATGTCACTGCCTGGGATTACACGAGTATCAAACTATTCGGTAATAAAATGGATGCTGAACTCGGCTTAGCAGGAGGGGTAATTAAGGAAAACACAGATGAAATGGTACTAGAATGTTTCGGTGAAAGTCATTCAAGCATATTTTGGAGACGTATGCTCTTCATGTCGTCAATTCTCAGAGCTCGGCGAATGACCAGGAATTTTGATGAGGATCTCTGACTTTTGAAAACAGCAGATTCTATTACATTTGATAAATCCCTCACAGCAAAAGAAATATATGATAAAATGTACGGTACACTTCGGTTCGGTAGAAGGGCCTGGTATGCATATTTGTTTATGCTGAATGAATCATCTAAGTGGACGGCAATATTGGTCAAGGCATTGTTGGGGGAGAAAGAGATGACAGACATGCCACTTAACGTAAAGTCCGACCTGGCGTTGCTGCTTTCCGATTGCCCTGACGTAGTGAGTGCCGATATCCCTCGCTCATTGGAACAGTTGGCCAAACTGATATCAGAGAGTCCGACCAAGGACACATTCATCACGGCTCCGGTTGCCCAGCTACATGACATCATCATAAATGGAGACAATGCGAACATTAAACTGTTGTACACGAGATTCTTTGAGCAACATGGTCACAGAGGACCAATGGAATTCGATTTTAGCGCGAAATCATGGGCAATGGACCCAGGTCCATTACTGCTCACTATACAGCAGATGGTGCGGGACGGACAACCGACCATAAAAAGAAAGGTTTCTGCTGGTGTCGATGAAGCTGTAGACAATATAGACACCGAATTGACAACACTGAAGAAATATATTCTGAAAAAGGTGCTTGTGCCATATGCAAGGAGTGGAGTTTCTGCCCGGGAAACTGGCAAGTCCACGATAGTAAAGGCAACAGACGCAATCAAGCGTGGCTATTGGACGCTGGCGGGACAAATGGTCCGGGAGGGGCGAATCCCGAAAGAGAAACTTCTATTTTACTTTACGCACGAGGAACTGGGTGAGTTGATAGAAACGCGGTCACCTACCCTGATAAGGAGAGCGAAACGCAGACTAAAAGTAACAAAGATACAAGAAGCGATCACGTATCCAATGGTTTTTGCCGGTGTTCCTAGACCAACTGAAGTAACTAGCAGAATACCAGAACTTCCAGCTTCGCTCACTATTACTGGCCTACCGGTATGTCGCGGTAAAGTTCAAGCTCGAGCTAGGGTTATTCAGAAGCTAAAGGATGCGAACACAATTCAGCATGGGGAGATACTGATTACACAAACCACCTGTGTTGGTTGGTCACCCTACTTTCCCATGTTGGGCGGTTTGGTAACGGAGGTTGGCGGCCTTATTTCACATGGTGCCGTTATCGCCAGAGAATATGGTATTCCTTGCATTGTTTCTGTTGCCAGAGCAACCAAAGTTTTCAGAACTGGTGACATGATTGAACTCGACGGAACTGTTGGTACATTGAAACTGTTGAAGGAAACCTGAAGATGGGTTTCCTGGATCGGTTGTTTTGATTGGTCAGCTTGACGGGCAATATGAGCCCATATCAAGCCTTTCAATATGGCTCGAATAAAATAAATGGCGACGGAAACGAAAAAAAAGAAATTATCTCCGACACATAGTCATAGGGATTGGAATTACATAATTAAGAAAACAAGAGTTAGATTTTGAAAGTCAGTCCAGAAATTGTCAAGTTGTTGTAACGAATTTCTACTCGTTTATGTCGCCGGGATGACATCAGGTAATATGTGTTACGTCATAACACGTGGCACCATATTTCTATTATGTTAAACATGTTACAGTTATAATGCCCCCCCCCCCACCCCCCACCCTCCAGCATACTCGCTCGAAAAAATAAGACCCGCCACCACGTTATTGCAACTCTACAAAGTCAATATGGTGTCATATATTACCCGTCTGAAGCTGTATTCCCCCCCTTGGCTGCCAGTGGTGTTAACTGAGTAGAATCACAATAACTTATAGTAAGCTTCTGTTACCTTCCAGGCGCGGATGCAGACGCGGGCGTGTTCGGTGCATGCCCCCTCTAAAATGTGTTTGAGTTTAGATTTTAAACCTTTTTTTTTTACATTATTCTGAGGCCTATTGAGACCTCATCCAAGGTATATATTGGTACCGTTACCACGCAGTTGAATAGTCTCGTCTTGATAGTTCAGGGGCCCGCTTCACTAAACTTTGTACGACTAAAATGTTCGCAAGTGCAAATTTAGGACCGTCTGGAAATTTCAATTGATGGATTTACATTTATTGAGCATATACTGCATATGCAGCCTATGCTCAATAAATGTAAATCCAATAATTGTTTCAAGAACATAGTGTTAATGTGAAATTTACAGGCTATCACACCGTTGCACTTGCGGACATTTTAGTCGTAAGAAATTTAGTGAAACGGTCCCCAGCTGTGTGGCAACAACATATACCGGTAACCTACCTCGGAAATGAGAAATAGTGTGGAAAGTACTTTGGTTCTCAGATATCGCCGCGTCTGAATAATCCCTGCGCGTCGAGCTTTATCGTCATGGAGAAATAAAATTGTACTATAAATTCGCCACATGCTCAATAAAAAACACGTGTAACTTTGGCATCGACTCGCCAATCGCCACTATACTGTGAACAACAGTGTGGGTTATCAGATCAATATAGGGTGTGTATATCTATCTTACAAATGTTGAACTGTATCTGATAATGTGCATGTACATACTACATTGTATATACATTTTATTATATACCTACCCATGAAATACATAGTCATACGATGTAAATAAAAGTCATATGTTCTCACCGATGAAATAAACAACTTCCGGTGAAAATACGACTACTTCCGCTATCTATATTCATAAAATCTATGTTCGGGGAAACAGCGCTAATAGGCTGCAAATACACATTCATGACCGTATACAGTCTAAAAAACTGCTAATTTCCATGGAGCGGTATATAATAAATAGAATATTCATATTTACGACCAACTGAGCTGTCTTTATGTAAGAAGGGCAAAAGTAAGGTAACAAAGATCTTAAGTGTTGAATAAGGGTCACCAGTTGTGACCTATAATAAAAGTAAATGTGTACATTCTTTGTACTTATCAGAAGGGCAAAAGTAAGGTAACAAAGATCATAAGTGTTGAATAAGGGTCACCAGTTGTGACCTATAATAAAAGTAAATGTGTACATTCTTTGTACTTATCACTAGTTCAAAATACTATAACGATGGGGGTCGACAGAAACGGCCACAAAGGCCGAAAAGCAATTGTCTGCCTTCCCCCAGCGCATAGGTACGAGAAGGCCAGCCTGCTGCCCTGCACGGACATGTGACATTTGAGTCAACATGTTGGAAACGTTAGTTAGCAATGCACAATATGTTGGAAATGGTATATACAAACACATAAAAATTAGGCATAATAAGGTCGGGAACATACATGTACCCGACCATGTCAAACCAACCATTATTGCCTGGTGTAATTGGTAGTACGCAACCGCAAATGACATAAGCGGCAAGATCCCCATATGTGAGATTAGAACACGATCCGAACAACGGACCAAGCATCCCTGCTAGCCCAAACAAGCTGTTACACCGTTAAAGCCGTGATGATTGCAGCAATGAAAAGTGTGGGATTCCTGCCAGCCCATGCAAACAGCAATCCCAATCACTTAACACTGTGTATGTAACCGAATGAGACCAATAGATTAGCAATCCCTGTTAGCCCATGCAAACCGTGATTGTCAACCATTTGATGTCGATTTGGCGAACTGTACATGTACATAATTATATTCAGTCCTGGCATTAGAATATCCATTGGGTATGGAAGGCGTTCGAGCCAATTCCCAATGGGGCATAACAAGATTTTCGCTCTCAAGTATCCGTGCCGAACAGGTACAGGAGGGCCAAATCATGTACGTATGTATAACATAACAAGAAAAGTTTACATGTTCATTGACTAACGATGAATATATACATTTGGCACCATCCATGGTAGTCCACTTTGCATCTCTGACACCAACACAGCCAATAATGGAAACAATAGACTAACCATCTCTGTTAGCACATGCAAACAGCGATGGATGTTCAACTGGTAGCAAAATTATGCACGCATATAAAAACAGGCTAAGCATCTCTGCTAGCCCATGCAAGCAGCGAGCCGAACCATTGAATTTAGTGCCAACGAAAATGATACATGTAATCC
This sequence comes from Conchocele bisecta, assembly GCA_029237695.1. NCBI lineage: Eukaryota > Metazoa > Mollusca > Bivalvia > Lucinida > Thyasiridae > Conchocele > Conchocele bisecta. Next base: position 135,579,246 of record CM055266.1, read on the forward strand.
TATCAACATGAATCGGACATTATCACAAGCCAATGCACCAAAAACAACCTAGTTAGCCCATGCAAACAGGAAGCTCTAATGCATTAGCTTGCTTGATGAAAAACAAAAATTAAATACTGTATGTATCTTTGATATTAAAAATGGCTAGAGATATCGACCAATCAAATCGCTTGCTGGTCGGAAGAAATCATAGGCACCAGTCGCTCAATTCGTCATAAAGAGTGTTATCTAGGATAACCTGTATTTGTGCAACGAATATGGCATATATGTTCATCTCGTTGTGTGAAATGTCCATATTTCACGAGTGCCATTAGGCACTCGTGAAATATGGACATCTCACACCACTCGATGAACAGATGTCATATTCGGTTCAAAAATATGAATATCCTCTATGTATGTAGTGAAAATAAGATGGATGCTAGAAAAGATATGAATACATATCAGAATGAAGACTGCCGACTAGTTCAATGATTCAAAAATGAAGAAAGTAACTCACTACAAGGCTGACACATGCTGTTGGTGTTCTTTTTATAAATGCAAATTATGTAAGCACTCTATTAATTAGTTAATTTTATTCTTTGCACTGTATACAACCAGAGACAAAAAAAAAACAATCGTACTTGTCTCCAAGGCACTTTTTATCATATCCATATGTAAGTACAGCAGAAACCGTCATGTGTTAACGTTGCAAATGGAAATATCAAATCTTGAACAAATATTTAAACATGTTACTTTGTTCTGATATATATCTGATATATGACATTACGTTTAACTTTATTTCATAGACGGAATATAAATATGCTTGGTCTACTTTAGAAATTAAGGAAAACGGCAACTATCATTTCCATTCGAGTGTTATGAACGTTTGCTTCAATTAAAACATGTGATATTCACATTGTGTACTGCATAAATAGAGAATAGTACTATTCTATTTATCCCGTCAACACCTGCAAATAGCTTTAAAATGCAAAAAAAGTAACCCCAGTCACCGCATATATTCATACGTGGTGATTAGGTCGTATTGACAGGATATCACAGTGTTGACGGGATAAATGATATTGGACATGTATGTGAGTTATACCATGTTACTAGTGTATGTATGTAGTATCTATGTTTCGGTATGTATAACAATCATATTAAACGGTGTTAAAACAATGATATAATGCATCAGCCTGTATATATAACTCCACCTAATAATATTTAGACAGATGTCCCGGGTCTCGGTAGAGCTGTGAGCATATATTGTTTGGACTATACGTCCATCCGTCTTTCTGTCCGTTGGACCGGTTACGGACTTTATGGGAGTTTATCCAATCAGCCACCGGTATTTTATTTGTTTACAATATGTCATTAAATTTATTTTTGCTCCGGTTTTATAACATAAAATTAATTGTATATAGTGCTACGATGAGTGCCAGTCTGTGTATTTCGTTAGTAAGCATTAAATAGAGCGATGGGTAACTTAACGACAGGGGTTCATCCTTATCGGAATCCCGACCACATGTTCTAGTTCTTGGAAGCTTATACAACATTGTTTGATATTATAGGAATGAATTGCCTTTTTGTGGAATTTATCGGGGTATAAACTTGGAAAAGTCGCGGGAATACTGGACGAAGGCCGGAAGGCCTCGTCCAGTATTCCCGCGACTTTTCCAAGTTTATATCCCCGATAAATTCCACAAAAAGGCCATTCATTCCTTATAATTCCAGCATTTGAAATAAATTCATCAAGAATTGTGTTTATTTTCCGTTTTCTTAAGAATTATTTTAACTGCGCCTCACGGTTACGGAAAGTAGTTCGGCATGGGAGTTTACTGGGATATAAATTTTGGACAGAGACTTGCTACGGACCAATCAAATGTTAGGGAATTGTTTAAATATTTTTGTGCTGGAATTATACATTTGTATATAGACTATTTACAAATTCTACAGTATACAGTGTCAATCATCACGTCAGTCCACGCACATATATTGTTATAGCAACACCTTTATTATAGTAGCAGCAGAGGCGAATTGTGGTCTATGGATAGAGATTTGGAGTTAAATTCCCACCATATGCGTGAGATATCACTAGTGTTTCGCACTAGTGTTTCGGATGAGACTTTAAACCGATGTCCCGTCTTTATATGGCCTTTGCTGTTTCTGAATTGTGGGTGGCAGGTGGGAGCATGCGGTGTGTAATTTAGCGATCGGGATTCATCCTTACCAGAATCTGTAGCCTATTTCACCAACATGGCAAAGTATACTTATTTAGAAAAGTATACTTTGAGGGAGAAATTTTCAATTTAAGGATAAATTTATTAATTTTTATTATACTGAATTTATTGCATTATCAGAGCCATTTTGGATGTGATACTGCAATGAATTCAGTATAATAATTCTTTATACTTTTAATCGTCAAACATATGCAACGGTTAGTTCTATATGAAATAATGCATTTCGGGGAAAATAAATGATTACTCCCTCACAGAATACTTTGCTAGATAAGTATGCTTTGCAAGTTTGATGAAATCGGCTACTGGTTTGGCCCTCATGTACGTCTTTGGCTTTATTGTATGTGAGAGTTGAATCTGGTTATACCCCTTATATGAGTAATGTGATTATTCGTAATCCTATTACATTTAGGGGAAGGGGCCAAGTGGCTTTTGTGTGGTATCGACCTTTCGCCAGGTCAGGCTAAACAACAACAACAACAACATTAGTTACTAAAAGAGTTATGTTCAATAATGGAAGTAGGCCTGTAATTATATACTATATCTATATGAATAATGATATGTAGCAATAATGTGCAAAAGTAACATTATTATAGCGCATTTTATATAATCTAAATATAATCCACATACCTATACCAGTTTTAAACATACAGTGGAACCCCTCTAAACCGGACACTCGGGGAAATATAGATGTTTAACTTAGATGTGTTTCGCTGTTATGTACAACGACTTGTCATGATTGCAAAACACTAGAATGTATCATGAAGTGTTCACACGTCTGATTTACAGTGAAACATCTCCAAACCGGACACCCTGGGGGACCTCCCAGGGTGTCCGGTTTGGATAGGTTCCACTGTATATCTAAAGCTCGCTCCGATTAGTCTCGAACTGAAAACACGGCAGGTATGAAATAGATAACAATGTTCTTGTAAGTAGTTGTGAGTGGAGGAATGTTAATTATGGTCTTTGGGACTGGTGTCCGCGCTGTCTGGGCATCAGGGTCAGACATTTTCGCCATCCAGTCAGGCATCCATATACATGTACATCAAATTTATCAAACTATGAGTGGTTATCATTTGATGTACAATTTAAATTGCCGACACATAATCTTTGTTAAAGAAGGAGTGTTGTAACTACAAAGAAGAAGAAGAAGAACTACTGTTGATGGGATGCAAATTATACGTTCGTTTTATATTGTACAGTACACAACCAAGGGCACTGCAGACATTTCCAAATTACCTTATTTCAATGAGTGTTCGTGTTGTTTTGCACTCAATTTGCAGAAATATATTAGAGCACGAAGTGAATACAGAAATACTGGACCCACCATTCACCGAACGTTGCTCCTTAATTACCGTATTACATTGTACACGTGCTTTTAAAATTGGTAACGTTGAACATGTTACTGTGTATCGTTCATGACATTAATATTCATAATAACATTGTATCAACCCACATCGGGTGTTGGAACGTTGGAAACATACACCAACGCATATGTATACGTGTACCTCTCCAAACCGGACACCCTGGAAGATCCCCAGGGTGTCCGGTTTGGAGATGTTACACTGTCAATCAGACATGTAATCACTTCGTGACACATTCTAGTGTTTTTGCAATCGTGAAAAGTCATTGTAATCAGAGATACATAACAGCGAAACACATCTAAGGTAGACATCTATAATTCCAGCGCAAACATATTTACACAATTCCCTAACATTTGATTGGTCCGTAGCAAGTCTCTGTCCAAAATTTATATCCCAGTAAACTCCCACGCCGAACTACTTTCTACAGGTGCGCTATCAGTGCTGTCAATGTAAACAAATGGCTGCCGTCTGTCAAAATAAACACATTTTCTTGATTAATTTATTTCAAATGCTGGAATTATAAGGAATGAATGGCCTTTTTGTTGAATTTATCGGGCCTATAAACTTGAAAAAGTCGCGGGAATACTGGACGAGGCCTTCCGGCCTTCGTCCAGTATTCCCGCGACTTTTCCAAGTTAATACCTCGATAAATTCAACAAAAAAGGCCATTCATTCCTATAATATTTTCCCCGAGTGTCCGGTTTAGAGGGGTTCCACTGTACAAGGGATGTCGCTGTATCCACTCCTTCTATCAACGAAGGGATAATTGGGACATAACATTGTTCATGCTGCAACTTTTTTTAAGATTTTATTTTCCACTGGCAGAGTTTAAAGGTACATGCCCACTCAGTAGGCACACAGTGTTCTTTATATCAGAGACATCATCTGAGACATTTTCTGGCAAAATAAACATTCATTCACCATTACCCCATGTATTGATTGGCATTATTATACATTTATATCAGATGTAAATTTCCACACTGATATCAGGGGCGATAACCGTGTTTCCTTAAAATGATAATTTTCAATTGATACATTTAATTAGTATAAATAATTAAAAAATATCATACCTCCTTTGCATATGAAAATAGCCTGATACCACCGCGCGTCACTATCAGTAAAATAAATATTACTCAATGATTTTATCTGTATAGCGTGCACTCATAATTTTTAGAACTAGTGGAATATTGACAAAATAATTATACACTTATTTAATTCCTATAAAGAACATGGTCTGCCTACTGAGTGGGCATGTACCTTTATTAATAGTAGAAGCAAACAGACTTTACTGTACATAAGCTATAAATTACAGACGATAATAAGTTGCTGGAGGTCAATCGATGAGTCCAAATATAGGTAGACAATGTGTATTATCATATCATAGCCTCGTCTTCGTGTATAATAACCACATGATAAAGTGCACGTGCATACATGTCAATATAATAGTGTATCTTGGTGGCAAAATAGACATGTAGTGTGGCTCAGTGGTATCGAAGCGGGAGAATATCCATATGTTAGCATAACATTTGTTAATTTTATCTGGTCGAGAGTTCGATCCTCACAAAACGCATTACATTTGTCGATATCATTCTGTTCTTTTTATGACTGCTTGCTGGAGAAAGGAATAAGTGAAACTGCGAGGGTTATCACTATTGCTGTTTGACCTCAATGTGACATGATCGGCGTGAACATACTCCAGAGTCTTCATGTACACACATATGAAATGTGCATTTAGTTATTAGTTTTCTTCAAAGTGAGACTAACGTCCTACATGTAATTTATCTCATGCTTAGTTAATGTAATTTGTACGAGCAACACACATAAAAAAAAATATAAAATAAAATATAAACAAATAAAAAGATATGTGTATATAAATATGAAAAACTAAGATCCGAACTCACTACCTACGGCATTGATATCAGACACTCTAACCCCTCGACTACATAAGACTTGATGACAGACAGGTCTGAAAATCAATATTGAAAAGGAATACTGGCACGAGTATATTTACCTGTCTCACATATTCTGTGTTTTGTTTATGACCGGTTTTTTTGTAAACAAGTAGCAAGTTAGAAAAAAAAAAGGTGTACCACTTTGAGCTGGCGCGTTATTATTGTAAATATTATTGTAAACACGTGCTATCTTTAAATAGTTTACGTCATATGTTGTAGACATGGTATTTGTATACCAGCGCAAACGCATTAACATTCGATAGCATTGCTAATAATAGTAATATCGTTTAGTGCTCTAGTGGGTAGATCTGCTGTTTGGTGATCGGACGGTCGTGAGTTCGAATCCTGCCAAAGGAATACATTTTTCTCTCGCTTTTACTATTTTGGCGCCAGAGGTAACGCACACATCCCGAAACAGTCGTGCATTTACTTTTACACAACATTATAAAACACTTCACTTTGAACCTAATCATTGTGAAATGCATTCTGCACATTCGTGTGTTATTGTGAGTCCAGCTCGACTCACTACAAATGCAAATATGTTACGGAGAACACCATGTCGAAAATAAACCTCTCGCTTCAGATAATAAACTAATAAATAAATAAACGTGGATGCATGTGGTTCATAATTACCATGTCAATTGTTATTACATGTAATAAAGATTCATTAAAAAGAAAAAGAAAACATAAAAACAATATTTAAAACAAGATAATATATATATATATAATGGCCAAAGTGAGGATCGAACGCATGCAGTGCAAAATTAAAAGCAAATGCCACCGTTGGCCGCCAGTCTACCCACTGCTCCAGTATGAGAAACTGTTTTGTCAATCGCAATATATCGATCATGACTATAGCGACGCGCCATAATAAACAGGGAAATACCTACAGGAATTCCATGTTTGTTTATACACCAATGTTCATATAAACAAAGCATGTAAACAACGCCATGTCAGGTTTTTTTTTTATATACTTATTTTTTTTTATATCGTCTGCGGACTATACTATAAATCGCTGAAAACCTAGATACTACTAAGGGCACGTGGCGTCACGGGGTCAGTGGACTATGTATATTATAGCTTTCTAGGGATGTAGCCGTTTGCAGCCATTTTATGTGGCCGAATCGACGCCTTATCTAGAGCAATTTACAGCTGGAAAAATACATGCTCCCGATAGCTTAGGAGATAATTTAAATTACCAACTTGTTGACTGGTGAAACAGGCGATTGAAAACCACAATAAATGCCATATTTGAAAACATAAAACGTTTCGATAATTGATTCATTTTGATTGCGCAGTCGTCCGCAAATATTGGCGTTATTGTCCGCATAGCTCAGGTGGTAGAGTGCTCGGTAAATGCATTCGACCTGCTTTCCTTTTGTGCGAGTTCGAGCCTCAAACAAATTATTATTTTTGTATTCATATAACAGATTCAACGTTTTCTCACTTTTACGAAAATGTCTTCGATAGAGTTTGACAAAAGGGTACGTATGACGTGTGCACTGGGTTTATAGCGTCACATATCAGGATGCACATCACGCAGTCAGATTAGGGCATACGGTGTTCGCAATACATTTCCTGAATACATATTTCACTATCAAAAAACGTTTCGGGCCAACATTGGTGACATGCATGCTACATCCAGGATTTCACCAAGGAGGGGGCACATGGAATGGAACTTGAACGAGGTATGCTCGTTCGTCGACTGAGCGAAGCGAGGGAGTTGCCTAGGGGGGTCCGGGGGCATACACCCCCTCCCTCCCCCCCCCGGAAATGTTTTGAATTGAGGAAGCCATTTACAGCATTCTACTGCATATTTTTCATATACTGTATTTGAAGATCATAACAGTCCATACAATATATGTGTAAAACAATATTTCGTAAAAAAATATCTGGATTTCTGAAGGAGGGGGCCTGAGCCCCCCCCCCCCCCCCGCCCCTGAATCCGCCTCTGCTTTACCTATTACGGTTCGATATGGAATCTCCTGTGACCTTTGGTTTGCCCTTGCACTATATCGGAATGCAACAGTATTATATGTGAATACAAGTCAACCGTGTAGTTTATAAATACAAACATAACATAATAGATTTATTGCAATAGCGGTAGGTACAAGCCAGCATATGCACCCGTACCCGTTCATGGTTGGTTGGCAAACCATGCATGCATTAGCATGATTAGCATGATAATGACTTATGAACAGGAGCGTTGATTAATTTTCGCGTCCATGGCACAGGTGGAAGACTCGGACCTGTGACACAAAACAATGCCCATTACAAAAAAAATCATTACTTCACCCACTTGATATCATACAGTACTATGTTCTATAATATAACAGTACTGTATGAGACCAAGTGGGTGGGGTAAGGGTTTGTGTGTAATGTATAATAGAACATAGTACTGTATGAGACCAAGTGGGTGGGGTAATGTAATTTTTGTAATGGGCATTTTTTGGTGTCAGAGGTCCGAGTCTTCCACATGTAGTCCATTGGTGCGTATGTTGATCATATGTGGCTGTGACTGGAGAAATGGGACATATGATATTTGTGATCAGTGTAGCTCCTGTTCTAATAGCATACCCCTGTAGCCTGATACTGATCTGTCTTTCAATGATAGAACGGCGAACAGTGTAGATCCTTATCAGACTGTGCGGATGCACAGGCTGATCAGGATCTACACTGGTCGCAAACCCATAAGCCACATTTCTCCAGTCACATACAAATATTATTAATTTAATTGACGGCTAGATATAAAGTTAACAAGTCGGGATTTGCTGAATCGTGACCTATGACCGATATAGGCTAAGTGTGTGCTCTAGCTACAATAAATCGCCTACGATATGTTACCTATAACGGAGAATATCGCAGTGAGGTAGCAATTTTGTTTCTAGGTGTGCTCGTAGCAAGCGATGTAAGCTACGTCTGTGTCAACCGGTCGTCTATTTGTTTACGAATATAAGTATACCAGAAAGGCAGCTATGCACTGATTGAGGGATAAAAGGTAAGAAAGTATGCTATCGCATAGTAACGTTTGACCTGTCAAGTTTTCAGTATTCATGCTAGTATGCGATGTGTGGAATATTTCACCAGTTTGGACAAAGTACGTGGGTATGCAAAATCGAGCTTGTACAAACAACTCCCCGGCTAAATCATTGAATCCAATAAACTATGTGTATCGTATATACGCTACTTGGGATGAACGATTATTACTTAGATATAAATGTTTGCCTAGAAATTGCCTGTATTTGTCTACAGCAATAACATACACAGTCCAGGCTGATACGGCGTGTTTTCCAGTCTGATATTGAAACTTCTAGTCTGCTAATGCCATTTCTAGTTTGATACCATCGTTACTAGTCTGATACCGCCGTTTCCAGTCCGATACCATGTATCGCGCGCGTATTAAACCAGTTTCCTTTGGGCTGCGCATTGCGTATATTTACTTTACTTTATCGGCGCGTAAATTTTGACAAATGCCGGGAATTTAAATTTGTAGGGTCTGTATTTCATCATTCAATCATGGATAACGGTATTGATTTTAATATAGGATTATCACAACTGCTGGATGATTGATATTGAAATTGATAATCTAATCTAAGTAATAAAGACGTTAATACGTGTCTTGTTTGATATCGGCCTAGGTAACGTCCCTCGGTAACTTAGTATCAGCCTTCGACCTTCGGTATCAGGCTGATACCAAGTTACTTCGGGCCAATACCTAGGCCGATATCAAACAAGCCACGTACATGTATTAACCTCTAAGTATTCATTAATTAATTTCATGAAAAATAGGAATATACATCAGAATAATTCCAGCACAAAAATATTTACACAATTCCCTAACATTTGATTGGCCCGTAGCAAGTCTCGGTCCAAAATTTATATCTCGGTAACCGTGAGACGTAGTTAAAATAATTCTTAAGAAAACGGAAAATAAACACATTTTCTTGATGAATTTATTTCAAAAGCTGGAATTATAAAGGCCTTCGTCCAGTATTTCCGCGACTTTTCCAAGTTTATACCCCGATAAATTCCACAAAAAGGCCATTCATTCCTATAATATGTAAATTATAACCGTTTTTTTTGTAAGGTTTATAGACGAGTTGTCAAGGTCGCGTGAAGTGATGATTCGATGTTACACGCCATAATGTTTATATTTAGAATGGTCTTCTGGTAGCCTATTACGTTCTAATAAATCTATATTCGAGAGCAATTCATCACATGCAGTATCATCGGCTTTAGTAACTGTGTGCGAGTGGCGTGCTGCTACCACTGTGTATTAATTGCGTTATATTTATGTTTTATGGGTGCATTGGTCTCCTCTGTGCATTTTATTTTATACTAAGTAGTTTTGTTAAAATCAGTCAGATCAAGGTCATCGAAAATCTAAATATATATGACTGATTACGAAATTCACCGACGAAATTCCTAATTTTTAGCCACATAATGTTAAAAACGATAATTCGGCGGGCTTGACATGCATTTTTCTGACAATCACAACTTTGAAAGACTAAAGGATTTCCACAATGTCAATGTCCAGTGGCACCAAGAATAACTAGATGGCCGCGGCCCACATGTCGCGCCCGAACTTTAATCAAAAACTTTAACCAAAAACGTTAACCCGTACGGACGTACGTCAATGTGCGGACTATATCGCGGCAATAAATACCAGAACGACGAAGGGCTGTTTTACTAGCGAAATACACATTGATATATAACTATTGTTTATGACTTCCTTGACAATGATTGTAATTGCAATTGACAGTTTTGCTAAAGTATTAGGATGGTGCCAAAACGACTAATTTTAAAATAAATACTAAAGTTATAGTTTCTCACCTTCTAAACGTTGATGTCAGTAGTATATATACAGCGACATACTCACACAGACATAATGCAGACTTCATGGGTATGAAGTCTGCATTATGTATGTGTGAGTATGTCGCTGTATAAATACTACTGACATTAAGGTTTAGAAGGCGAGAAACTATAATTGTAGTATTTATTGTATCTGGCGCCACAATGGCAATATATGTTACTATTATACACTTCTTCCATGATGCGTCGCATAGTACTCATAGCCGCAACATACAAACTACTTGTATACTATGTTGAAGATGAAATGCATTTCCTGTTTCAGTGTCAGCATTTTGATATATAGAGAGCGAGAGAGCTGTATTAATGACACGTGTAGCATGCCCTAACTTTAGTGGTCTCTCGATCCTTATCAAATCAGTTCATTTGGTTACTATCTTGTGAAAACACAACAATTTTGAGAGCATTTGGTCATTTCTTAATCAAAGCATTTGGTAACGGTAATTAATCTTAATCTCTATATATATATTTATAATTTGATAATACATGTATTCTGGATATTGGAAGGTTATAATATGATCCTCACAATAGTTAACTTGGTTGTCCATTTGACAGTATTACACGTATAATTTTCGTCACTGGGCATGTGGCTGTTCATCACTACTGCTACTAATTCAGTTATTTCTATTTGCATGTACACTTGCTCCATATTGCACAGTTTTCAAATCATTATAATCAAAGTATGAAATTATTTGTCTCTTGTGGACCCATAATTGGAAATAAAATATTGTATCTTGTACGTAGTAATGTAAAGATTCTCTTGTTTTATAGGTGATATAATATATTATGTCAGTGAATCATAAGCCTCTGTAGGACGGCTGTTCAGTAATCAAACATGTAGTACTAGTTATGCACAGGTTGCACTAAAATCATTATCTATCTATTTATAGCCTGACAGCGGTTCGTTCTATCGATATTTTCCGCCTTCGTGTAACTGAAAGCGGCAAATTGAATGCGAAAAAAACATAATTATTGTATGTACGTATTATGCATGCATACTCATCAAAATCATTAAGTTTCACTTGCTATTATTTTATCTATCTTCAGGTACATCATACCACATTTTGTTGAAGTATTCATACAGTCCAAGAAAATTCAACAGCAATAACAAACATTGATGCCTTGGTAATAATGTAACAATACAACAAATACAGTTAAGATGTTCTCATTCATCAAAACGGTTTTCTTCTACATACAACTGTGTCTATTCAGATGGGGATCATACACATCTTTTGTAAATCATGTGTTACAATACTGCAGAAAGCGACGACTGATACGGATAAATCTTCCTGGTATACCAGACGCACTGGACGAGATAACCAGTCTGCCAGACGATGTTGGCGATGTCCTCGAATTTGTGGGTTTCAATTCCCGTGGATGTTCGCTTTCATTTCGGATACAGCGTCAGTCACGCAAAGACAGAACAAACACTTACAGCCACGTGTTGGCTGAGGTTCCTGGCGTCGGCACATTCCGGTACGAGAATGTCAATGTCATTTGTGGGACGGCCGACAAGACAATGAGCGGATCAAAGTTGTCTCTGCGTATTGACAAGGCTATGAAACACTGGCGAGTACAATTCAATGGTCCACTAGAAACAGTCGGATCAGACGACAGCTGTGCGCATGTCCATGGAGTTATTTCCCTTTATTGGCAATGCACCTCTGATCCCTTCAGTGAGTGGACGACACCGACCACATGGCAACTAGCCAAGTTGATGGCAGGACAGGGGTACCCTGCAATTAAGGCACCGATACATAGCAATACACGGGTATGCTACGAGCAGTGGGGCCAACTATGGGGAAGGATACACATTGAAGGACACGAGCCAGAAAATATAATGCTTATGAGCTGCAAACGGCGAGAGCTGATTTCTGCCGGGACTAAAGAAACTATCGAGTCAGTATGCTCCACATATCTCATAACAGAAGTGAAAGGGTTACAGGTGATGTACAGTAAATCACTACAAGGCCGTAACATATCGCGTTCATTCGGATTTGTAACGTATCCAATTAGTGCGAGCCACGTGGCCGATGTCCGGTACAATATCGACGCAGAAATTTCGCAAAACCGACCTACAACAGTGATGTTACGAACAAGTAACAGGATGTATAGTTTAAAACTTACTGCCAGAAAGCACGACGTGTTTGACAAAGCGAACAATAATCGCACAAATTTTGTCAAGTTTGAAATGGACGGTCGTGTTTGTTACGGCGTAGAAACTGTCCGCAAACATCATGACTTTCATTTACCTGCTGAATTAGACTGTAGTAAACTCTCACACAACCTATTTGATGGAAGTGACGATGATATGATGAGTTTACATTTGGAAGATTACAGGACCACAAACAGGCGACTTTGTGGAGGAAAATGTGCGTCGTTGGGAGTTCTGGCACAGTCTGGGTTTCAGGTACCAACGGGAATCTGTGTAACCGTGAATGCATTTCAACACCATGTCTACCACAATGAACAGCTAAGAGAAGCAATAGAAGAAATACATGTGTGTCTTGAGAATTTCACGTTACAGAAACTTCAACTCAGTTGTTCCAAGGCAGTCAAGGCTTGCATGGACTCGCAGTTACAGGAATGTGTGAAGAGTGATATCAGGCAATGCCTGACGCAATATTTGGGTTATGAAGAAGACATTTAATTGGCAGTGAGGTCGTCTGCATTAAGCGAGGATGGCAGTGAGCTGTCTTCGGCTGGACAACTAGACACTGTACTCGGCGTCCGTGGTCTGGATCAGTTGCATGGTGCCCTTCTCAAATGTTGGGCTTCGTCTTTGGATTTTCGGGTATGTATCTGTATAGTTTTGCATATTCACGGGTATATTTTGTTTAAGGTTATACTATGTTTCAGAACACCATATATCCACAAAAAAAAATTGTTTAGTGAGTCAGTCGTACTTTATCACAAGGGCGTACAACAAAAATTAACCCGAATGCTTACAATGTTTCACAGGGCGACATGCAAACTTGTTACGCATATTTGAGTATCTGTGTCTGTGGTGTTACCCGGCAGGTAGTTTAATACCGGCGCCAGAATGGACAGCTACTGACTGAGCCAATCGCCGTCCTTATCCAGACCATGGTGGCGGCTGACACGGCCGGCGTGCTCTTTACCAACGACCCAACTACAGGTAACGTTGTAATTACAGAAATAGATCGGGGACTCACTTAACACCAGTGCCGCCGCCAGGACGCGCAGAGCAAATAGTATTTGACTACGATTGAGTTGATGTATTGGTGTTTAACATATCAACAACTAAGGTAATTTAAGGCGGGGTACATAGGTTTGATGTCGCATTTAACCTGCTGCATTAGGTGGGATCCCAAATTCAGAACGGAATATTTACATCGAGATAAATATATATTCAGCCCTGAAATTAGAATAGCCTGACCTGGTGTCGGGTCCGTACCACACCAAAGTCACTTGACCCCTTCCCCTAAAAGTAATACCGGTATGATTACTCATATAAGGGGTATAACCAGATTCAACTCTCAGATACAAGAAAACCAAAGACGTACTTGAGACTTAAACCAGGTCTCGGTCGGGATCCGGTAAGGTGAATCCCGATCGTTAAATTACCCATCGCATGTTCCCACCTGCCTTTCACTAGTTCGCTTGAATGCTACGGGCCATGTATACCGGGGTACAATTAGTGTGGTGAGTGGGGGTGTTATGTACTGTATTCATATATTCCTTATGTGTATGTCATCGAACAGAGATGTTATAAGCACACGTGTGCCAGAAGTAATTCCATTACTATGCATATTACTAGTATCTTTTTTGTATACGTAGGTCAAAACGGCCCTATATCCTTATCATTCAATTTGTTAGCCTAGTGCATCACTGTCCAATTACAGGCAACCCATGTGTGATGGTGGCCAGTGCAGCTCCTGGGATTGGAGAGGCGGTCGTGTCTGGCAGTGTGGATCCGGACACGATCCGTATTAGACGCCATAAAGAGGACATCAACATTGTTGAGTACGTTGCCGGGGACAAACTGCACACGTTGGTACTTAATCCAAATGGCGGAGTACAAAGGATCACCACCAGTGAGAATGAGGCTAACGAGCATTGTCTCGAGAATAACGAGGTGTTGCGCATTTGCGAGGTAGGACTGCAGATAGAATTTGCAAAGGAATTTGATAATGTTCCGCAGGATATTGAATGGGCACTGAAAAATAATGTAATATACATTTTGCAATCTAGAGCCATCGTTATGACAGATATGGAGACTGACGAGGATATAGCATCTGATGAGATGTTTATCACATCGTGCAATACTGCTGAAGTATTTCCTGAAATCTGCTGTCCTCTCAGCAGCGTTTCCCAAGATATGATGACGGAAAGTGGGATAAAGAAATACCATAGTAAAATCAGCAGGACACATTACCCCCAGTTTCCTGATGTGGCAGCACTTTTATTCACTCAGCGCTTCCTTGTTAATTTAACTGCATGGGATTACACGAGTATCAAACTATTCGGCAATAAGATGGATGTTGAACTCGCTTTCACAGGACAGGTTATCAGGGAAAACACTGATGACAAGGTGCTAGAATGTTTGGGAGAAAGCCATTCTAGTTCATTAAGGAAATATATTCTATTCATTTTGTCATTTATCAGTGCTAAACGAATAACAAAATACTTCAACAAGTTCTGGAACAAGGCGCATTTGATTACATTTGAAGAGCGTCTTATAGCAAGAGATCAGTATGATAAGATGTACGATACACTTTGCTTTGTGGGAACTGTGTGGTATGGCTATTTATTCATGCTGAATGAATCATCGAAGTGGGCGGCAATATTGATAAAGGTATTGATGTGTGACACAGTACAGACAGAAATGCCACTGCGAGTAAAGTCGGACCTGGCACTGCTGCTCGCCGGCTGTCCAGATGTAGGGAGCGTTGACATTCCTCGATCTATTGAAAAATTGGCCAAACTAATATCAGAGAGTCATATTAAGGATACATTCCTCACAGCTTCAGTAGACAAACTCCATGGCCTCATCGTACATGGCGACAATGCGAACCTGAAAACGGCATATGAAACATTTTTGGAACAGCATGGTCACAGAGGCCCAATGGAGTTAGATTTTGGCGCAAAATCCTGGGCAATGGACCCAATATCATTGATGAGAACAATACAGCAAATGGTACAGGAAGGTCAGCCTACCATCAACAGAAAGGCTGCTCTCAGTGTTGATGATGCTGTAGACAATATGGAAACCGAATTGACGGCACTGAAGAAATGTCTACTGAGAAAGATAATTATTCCATATGCAAGGAGCGGAGTTTCTGCCAGAGAAAATGGCAAGTCGACGCTAGTAAAAGCAATAGACGCAATCAAGCGTGGCTATTGGACACTAGCGGGACAAATGGTCCGGGAGGGGAGGATCCCGGAAGAGAAACTTCTATTTTACTTTACCCACGAGGAATTGGGGGAGCTGATAGAAACACGGTCACCTACCCTGATAAGGAGAGCGAAGCGCAGGTTGAATGTTACCAATATACAAGATGCAATCACGTACCCAATGATCTTCTCCGGTATGCCGAGAGTAGCTGATGTAAGCAGCATCTTGCCAGAACTGCCCTCTTCGCTGACAGTGATGGGCCTCCCAGTATGTCGTGCTAAAATACAAGCTCGAGCTCGGGTTATTCTGAAACTGACGGAACACAATTCAGAACGGGGAAATATTGATTACACGGACGACCTGTATTGGTTGGTCACCCTACTTTCCCATGCTTGGCGGGTTGGTAACAGAGGTTGGCGGTCTTATTTCTCATGGTGCCGTCATTGCAAGAGAATATGGTATACCATGCATTGTTTCCGTGGCTGGAGCAACTAAGGTTTTCAAGACTGGTGATATGGTTGAACTCGATGGAACGTCTGGGGAATTGAAACTGTTGAAAGGAACCTGAAGATGGATGGCTGCTTAGCTATGCTTGAAGTCGACACTTTCAAAGGAAAGTAAATAACAGTTAACTTTATTTAATTTTCGATTACAAACACACGAGCACTTATACAAATGTTTTCGTTGGTAAATGTGGAGACGTTGATCAAATGTGGTTGGTCCTTAATGTTTCAAATATAAATGCTTCACAAATGTGGTGTATACATGTATAAATTATATGTGACTGTTCCTGTTATTTTGTATACTATATTGCGCTTTGCGCCCGTTCAGTAATGTTATATACAGATGGGAATGCACCTGTATGGGGCAGTACCGTATATACTGAAACAAACTACAATACACACTTTCATCACTGAATAACTGTTCTGATGCGGTAACTACTCCGGATTATTGAGCACCAGGTGTGAATCTCGGCCAGATCCAATAGTAAGATATGAATCCGTATAGATGGATTCATCGTTAACATATAGACCGTCAGCCAGAAATGGAAACCCTCCCCCCCCCCCCCCCCCCACCCCCCTGTGGGATTTTGCAGACATATTTGTTTATGAAACTGCATTCAATTACGAGTGCTATGCCGTATGTCTGCGCTCTGTAACCCACTGGATGAATGTTTGGCACCATTTTGAAGTATACCACCCTCGGACTTTTCGCAATTGTGAAAAATCACAATGGCGATGACGCTTCGAGACACGTCCATGGTTGCTGCGATGACCCTCTGCGACAGGTCGTCTTCCAACATTTGTACCGCCAGTGTAACATCCACAACCTCTACGTGGCATCGAACAGCACTGGTGGACACACACACACACAGCAATAAGAAATGAAATAGGCGCGTAAAACGCATTCTGGCATAATTATTCGGGAAACAGTAATGTGACCCCGCTCAAAAAGTGCAGAATTGTATAGGGGTGTGATGCTAGAAAACCGGTTTGACGGCTTCCCAGACACACAATAAGATTGACAATTCTGTGAAACCCGAACAAATTCATATGCTCGGGTGTACTAAGTGACTTTCTAAAATATCTATAGTTATTACCAAAATTTATTTTATTTCTGCGCACTCAGTAGTCACAATATGTTCTTTATAGGAATTAAATAAATGAATAATTGTGTAATTATTCCACCATTTCTAAAAATTACTAGTGTCCGTTATACAGATATAATCATTTAGTAATATTTATTTTACTGCTAGTGACTCGCGGTGGTATCATGCTATTTTCATATGCAAATGAGGCATGCAATTTATTAATTATTTATATTAATTAAATGCGTCACCTGAACAAAATAATATTGTTGACAGATTATAAAGTATGATCATTGCACACCAAAAAAATAAATACAGATATCCGTTAACATTTTAAGGAAACACTGTTATCGCCCCTTATATCAGTGTGGAAATTTACGTCTGATCTAAAATGTATAATAATGCCAATCAATACGTGAGGTAATGGTGAATGAATGTTATTTTGCTAGAAAATGTCATATCCACAGAATATTAAAAAATATCTGTCTCCCTATATTATAACCGACTGAGTGGGCATGTGCCTTTAATTGATTCGAACAGTGTATTATGCTAAAGTGTAAGCTGGTACTATCTCTGATGATATGCATGTATGTGTCCCTTTGTTCAAATCGCTCGAATATCCATGTGCATAAACAGGATATACTGCATATACTATAGGAATGAATGGCCTCAGTTTTGTGGAATTTATCGGGGTATAAACTTGGAAAAGTCGCGGGAATACTGGACGAAGGTCGGAAGGCCTCGTCCAGTATTCCCGCGACTTTTCCAAGTTTATATCCCCGATAAATTCAACAAAAAAGCCATTCATTCCTTATAATTCCAGCATTTGAAATAAATTCATCAAGAAAATGTGTTTATTTTCCGGTTTGTTTTAAGAATTATTTTAACTGCGCCAGACGGTTACGGAAAGTAGTTCGGCATGGCAGTTTACTGGGATATAAATTGTGGACAGAGACCTGCTATGGACCAATCAAATGTTAGGGAATTGTGTAAATATTTTTGTGCTGGAATTATTGTATTGAATACAATATGGAAAATGGATTATATATGCACTTATGCTATTATCATAAAGTTAAAGTGAATGGGTTAACAATTCAGTGTGTTTGTTGTTGGTGTTTAACGACATATCAACAGCTAAGGTCATTTAAGGCCGGACTAACGGGTTCAATCCCGTATTCAACCGGATGCATAGGGGGGGAGGGGGGTCCCAAAATCAGAACGGAATATTTACATCGAAAAAACTTTTGCTCTGAAATAATGGTCCATCCATACCACACCAAAGCCACTTGGCCCCTTCCCCTAAAAGTAATAGGATTACGAATAATCATATTACTCAAAGAGGGGTATAACCGGATGCAACTATCACATACAAGAAAGCCAAAGATGTACATGAGGGCCAAACCAGGTCTCCGGTCGGAATTCCAGTAAGGATGAACCGGGTCGCTAAATTACGCATCGCATGCTCCCAGCTGCCACTCACAATTCAGAAACAGCAAAGGCCATATAAAGCCGGGACATCGGTTTAGTCTCATCCGAAACACTAGTACGATGAAAATACTAGTATTATCTCACGCCTGTGGTGGGAATTGAACTCCAAATCTCTATCCACAGACCACAATTCGTCTCTGCTGCTACTATAATACAGGTGTTGCTATAAGAATATATGTGCGTGGACTGACGTGATGATTGACACTGTATACTGTAGAATGTGTTAATAGTCCATATACAAATGTATATCAAACAATGTTGTATAAGCTTCCAAGACCTAGAAAATGTAGTATGTCGACGCACTTAGGGTCCCTATTTGAGAAACTCTTACAAAAACTTTCAAATACACAGACAGACGGACGGACGGACGATAAGTAGCGTGGAAGGATGTATCATTACTAAGTAATAATTCCAGCACAAAAATATTTACACAATTCCCTAACATTTGATTGGCCCGTAGCAAGTCTCTGTCCAAAATGTATATCCCAGTAAACTCCCACGCCGAACTACTTTCCGTAACCGTGAGGCGCAGTTAAAATAATTCTTAAGAAAACTGAAAATAAACACATTTTCTTGATGAATTTATTTCAAATGCTGGAATTATAAGGAATGAATGGCCTTTTTGTTGAATTTATCGGGGATATAAACTTGGAAAAGTCGCGGGAATACTGGACGAGGCCTTCCGACCTTCGTCCAGTATTCCCGCGACTTTTCCAAGTTTATATCCCGATAAATTCCACAACAAGGCCATTCATTCCTGTTATGCATGTGTGCAATATGAAGATATTAGCTGAAGGCAAACAGAAATTATAGGTGATTTTAAAAACTGTTACAATAACTTTCAAATAAATAAACAGACAGACAGTCTGACGTACGACCAGTAGAGGTGGTATTTTTGATTAACCCTAAGGAACTGGAATGGACTTTGATATGCTAATGTTCCGACCAATTTAATGGTCACAAAGTGATTTTCAGATTCATCCATTTATGAAAAGCGGGTGTTTTTGTTCTAAGAAATATTAAAATTACTTTCAAAAAGTGCAGATCCTGATGAGACGGCTCGTTACGAGCTGGCTCATCTGGATCTGCACTTTTTGCATAAACCGCTATAGCGGGATTTCGGGTCCAAAGGGTTAATGTGGAAGGATGTATAGTTACTAAGTAATGTATGTGTGCAATATGAAGATTTTAGCTGAAGTCAAACAGAAATTATAGGCGATTTGAGAAACTCTTACAAAGACTTTCAAAAAATAAACGGACAGACAGACAGACGGACAGACAAACAGGGCGAAAACACACATCCATCACATATCTGTGAAATATAATTATGTTGTACATTTTGAGTTATATTTTATGCGTCACACGCTACTAGAGATGAAACCGACTAATGAGTTGTACATTCTAAGAGGACGAGGACTCAAATCACAATTTAATGCACAGGATAATTAACACTAACAATATGTTATCATGCCATTAAACATATATGCCATAACACTCAAGGTGCATGATCACGTGGTTACAACAACAACAACAACGTCGTCCACTCCAAAGTAAGTATTATTTTATATTTTCCTTAATATGCAACGGATTTTGATGAAATATGGCGCAGCAAACGCGTCTTCATGAGCTGCATTTGGTGGTCTAGGGAGTTTGGCACAGACTTATGTCGTTTTTGTGAAGAATCGATTTCCGTGCCGGAGACACGGAAATCGATTCTTCGCAAAAACGACAGAGGTTTGGGCGAAAATAAAGAGACCACAAAATGCAGCTTAACAAGATGCGTTTGATGCGCCATATTTCATCAAAATCCGTTACGTAATAACCACGTTATAAAATAATACGTACTTTGAATCGGTACTTGTTGTTGTTGTTAGTACAACGTGATCATACACCTTCAATTTAGTGCACAGAATAATTAACACTAACAATATTTTATATGCCAAAACACTTGTGAAGTAATTAACTGTCTGTCATATCACAAATGCAGAGAAACAAGCTCACTTCCCACATCTGCAAGGACAGCTTCAGGCAATTGTTGAATGTTTATCCCGTGCAGAACATACATTTGGCATAGCTTTTTTAGCGACTATCCATGAATGAATGGCATTAATTTGTTTAACCCTTCCTACGCTGTTGACGGAAATTGCCGTCTGCTGTTTTTCATTGTTGCTTTAATTCTTAAAAAGAACTGGTTTTGACAGCACATGAGAATCGTCTCCACTGGAGACGATTTTCATGTGCTGTCAAAACCAGGTTTTTGTCGAGAAATATTGAAAATAAAACATTTCCAGCAGACGACAGCATTTAATTCAGCGTAGTAAGGGTTAAGGACCCATGGGAACATTCGTCATCATGTGAGTTTAACGTAAATATTTTCATAATGTGATTGGATAGACATGTATAATGTACAACATATATACTCGGCGACAAAAGAAACCGTACAGTTTTTAAGAGCACAGCTATATTTCTACATGACTTGTGACATCTTTTTCTGTCAAATCTACGGTCAAAAAAACATTTTGAGCCGATACAATGAACATTACGCGGATTGATATTGAAATATTATAGGAATGAATGGCCTTTTTGTGGAATTTATCGGGGTATAAACTTGGAAAAGTCGCGGGAATACTGGACGAAGGCCGGAAACTCATCATAAGGAAGCTACATACAGAGTTTCAGGTGAGTAGTTATTAGGGATTAAAAGTTTTACGAATTACAAGCCAAAATTGCTAAATTCTAAGTCGAAAAGGGGAGATAATCCATGACCCGGGTGTCGCATCAAAAATCGAAATAAACTTTGGACATCTACTCATCATAAGGAAGATATATACATACCAAGTTTCAGGTCTGTAGCTAGTACGGTTTAAAGGTTTTACGACTTACCAGACAAAACAAATCTAAATTCTAAGTTGAAAAGGGGGAGATAATCCATGATCCATGTGTCGAATAAAAAATCGAAGTAAACTTTGCGCATCTACTCATTATAAGGAAGCTAAATACCAAGTTTCAGGTATGAGGATTTAAAAGTTCTACGACTTACAATACAAAATTGAAAAATTTTAAGTCGTAAAGGGGGAGAATGAATGACACCGGGATCAAATGAAAAATCAAAAGAAACTTTACGCATCTACTGATCATAAGGAAGCTACATACCATGCGATGCGTAATTTAGCGATCGGGGTTCATCCTTACCGGAATCCCGACCGGAGACCTGGTTTGGCCCTCGTGTACATATTTGGTTTTCTTGTATGTGAGAGTTGAATCTGGTTATATCAAGTTTGTAGCCTCGTACGGTTTAAAGGCCCTGAACGGCTCAGTATTACAATTTTCAGATTTTTTCAAACACAAAAACATGTTTGGCAACTGATTTAGTACACAAAACTAACACATACTGCCTAATAGATACATCTCAAGCCTTGAGATTTACATCTTAATCGCAATGTGAAGAAAACAAAAACTTGTTTTGTGTACCACTCAGTGCAAAATGTCTATATTGACAATTTCATTTCCGTAACCCAACGGCTTCGGCTCGGAAGCGAGTCGATAAACTCCGGCTATCGGAATTCATCGGCCGCGAATCGCAGTTGAGGTGTTGACCCGAGCGTCTATCGGAAAATCGATCGGGCTTTGAAACACGCACCTGCTGTTCGTTTATCAACAAATATTGATATTTTCATCGACTACAAACTCATTTTTGTACCAAAATGAATGCAAACAGTTTCAAAGTGTGTGTAAATAGAAACCTGTTGGATTTGTGCGTGGGAAAACCCAATACGAGGCCAAATTCGGCAACTTGAGCCGTATAGGAGCTTTAAACGTTTTACGACTTACAAGGTTGGTGACGGGCGGACAAGGACAACACTAAATGCCCCCTCCACTATCATGGTGGGGTATAAAAATATATATTCAGCCCTGAAATTAGAATGATCTAACCTTGTGCCAGGTCCATACCGCACCAATGCCACTTGGCCCCTCCCCTAAAAGTAATGTTTGTTTGTTTATTGATGTTTAACGGCCTATCAACAGCTATGGTCATGTAAGGCCGGGCAAACGGGTTCAATCCCGTTTTAACCTGCTGGATTGGGGAGAAAATCCCAAAATCAGAACGGATATTTACAGGAGAAAAAATATATTCAGCCCTGAAATTAGAATAACCGGACCTGGTGCCATGTCCATAACACACCAAAGTCAAATGGCCCCTTGCCCTAAAATAGGAGTACGTATAATTGTAATACTCACACAAGGGGTATAACCAGATTCACCCGTCACATACAAAATGCCAATGTCAGAGCCAAACCAGGTATCCAGTTGGAATTCCAGTAAGGATAAACCCCGATCATTGAATTACCCGTCGCGTGCTCCCGACCAACCACCCACTCTTAAACTTAATAGGATTAGGAATAATCATATTACTCTTATAACAGGTATAAACAGATTCAACTCTCACATACAAGAATGCCAAAGATGTACCCGAGGGCAAAACCGGGTCTCCGGTCGGGATTCCAGTAAGGATGAAACCTGATCGTTAAATCACCCATCGCATGCTCCCAACCAATCACCACAAACCATCAGAAAATATCTGATTGCAAGTGAGCAGGACATATATATACTTGTTACAAATGTTGTGTAAGGTCAATTTTCTCGGCGTGATACTCATTTTTTGATTGGGATTGGAAGTGGGACAAACGAAGAAGTGGATTTACTGAAGCATATAATCTGAGTGATTATTAAGAAGTTGTACATTCTACAACCACATTACATAAATACAAAATGTAAATAAATAAAATAAACTCGTAATATTATGAACATGTAAGGAAGCACACAACCTATTCAATAATCACTCACCACCTACGATATGAAAAACAAAACTGTTAAGCACATTGCTGTCGGGTCATCCTGTAGCCTATTTCACCAAAATTGCAAAGTATACTTATCTTCCTAAGTACACTTTGAGGGTGAAACTTTCAATTTCAGGATAAATTTATTAATTTTTATTATAATTAATTTATTACATGATCACAGCCATTTTGGGTGTGATAATCTAATAAATTCAGTATAATAATTATGGATACTCTTAATCATCAAATATATGTAGTCGTTAGTTCTATATGAAATAATCCATTTCGGGAAAAATAAATTATTACTCCCATAAAGTACACTTTGCGAGATAATTATGCTTAGCAATTTTGGTGAAATCAGCTATTGGATTCAAAGAAACATTATATATGGTACGCAATAAAAATAGTTGCCGGTACAATATAATTGAAGAGGGTGATTGGAATAATTCTTTGAAAGTGATCAATGGAAGAAAGGGGCTAGATCCATCGTAGAGTTAGCTCCCTTCTTCAACTGAGGGGTGTTTCACTAAACTTCGTACAACTAAAATGTTTGTAAGTGCAAAATTATGAGTCTGTAAATTTCAGATTAACAATGTTTTCTTGCAAACAATTATTGGATTTACATTTATTGAGCATAGGCTGCATTTACAATAAATGTAAATCCATCAATTGAAATTTACAGACGATCCTAAATTTGCACTTACGAACAATTTAGACGAACAAAGTTTAGTGAAACGGCTCCCAGATTTCTTCAATTATGCTTTGGTATCAAATGAAAACATTTGTACATCAATGCTGAGGACCAGAACTCATTTTTTTCCAAAATACGAAGGGAACGTACACAATGGATCAGAAACAACCTTTGTATCACTGGAAAGTACGAACAGAATGTTTTTTTAATGTTTAATACAGTTAATTTGTTTGTTTGTTAACAAAAGCTAAGGTAATTTAAGGCCGGGCCAACAGGTTCGATTCCACATTCAACCTGCTCCATTGGGGGGAAAATCACAAAATCAGAACGGAATATTTACATCAAAATAAATATATATTCAGCCCTGAAATTAGAATAACCTGACCTAGTTCCAGGTCCATACCACACCAAAGTCATTTAGCCCCTTCCTCCTAAAAGTAATAGGATTAGGAATAATCATATTACTCATATACAGGGTATAACCAGATTCAACTCTCACATACAAGAAAGCCAAAGACGTACATGAGGGCCAACCCAGGTCTCCAGTCGGGATTCCGGTAAGGATGAATCCTGATAGTTAAATTACCCACCACATGCTCCCACCTGCCACCCACTTAATACAGTTGAATGGCCGGACAACAGCTAACATCATTTTAGGCCGGGTTAATGGAGTCGAATCCCGCATTTCACCTGTATGGATGGTGAGAAAACAAAAAGAAAACTGAATATTTACATAAACAATAAATCTTCAGCCCTGAAATTAGAATAACCTGATCTGGTGCCAGGTTCCCAGTATTACTTAGCCTCATAGTGCTACTTTTATAATGCCAATGGGTATAACGTGAGGGCCAAATCAGAGATATCGAGAATCAGGCAATGATGAACCTCATCGTTAAATTTACTTTTCACACGATGCCAACCAGCCGCCCACTATTACTTTTGCAAGCAAACCAATATAAGACAGTGTTTCTTTTCGAGTTGGCTACAATTCAGTTTATCTCATCAGGTATCTATGAACTCTAAATGATTTTTAAGCATGTACACAAACGATTAACTCAAATCTCAAACTGATTGATTGACTAATTGATCGATTGAATTCAGTTTCATATGCCTTTAACAACAAGAGCTGTAGGAGAACAGCATAGCTCGACTACGAGGGTTGTCGATGTACACATAGCTTGACAAACAAGGTGGCCGCGGCCCGCATAAAAACCTTAACCAAGGGAAATTAAGTAAGTAATTCAAGGTTAAATGTAGGTCAATGTCAGATATAGGTCAGGGGTTATTGATGTATATAACTAGATGAAGTTTTCCAAGTATGGTTGCTGTAGGCCCAGGAGTATTCCATATACAAGCTTGACTAAAAACCTTAACCAAAGGGAAATAACTAAGTAATCCAAGGGTAAAAGTAGGTCAAGGTCAAATATAGGTCATGGATTATTGATGTACATCACTAGGAGATGAAGTTTTCCAAGTGATGGTTGCTGTAAGCCCAGGGAGTATTCCATACAAGCTTGACTTTAAACCGTAACCTAAGTTTGAGTTACAACCTTAACAAAGGGGTAAAAATGTAAGTTTAATTCAAGGTTAAATGTAGGTGAAGGTAAAATATAGGTCAGGGGTTATTGATGTACATCCCTATGAGAAAAAGTTATCCAAGTATGGTGTCTGTATGCACACTAGTATTCCATCTACAAGCTTGACTAAAAACCTTAACCAAGGTTGACTAAAAACCTTAACCAAGGGGAATAAACTAAGTAATTCAAGAGGAAATGTAGGTCAAGGTCAAATATAGATCAGGGGTTATTGATGTACATCCCTATGAAAAAGGTTGTCCAAGTATGGTGTGTTTGTTTGTTTATTGGTGTTTAACGGCCTATCAACAGCTAAGGTCATGTAAGACCAGGCAAACGGGTTCGATCCCGGTTTAACCTGCTGCATTGGGGGGAAAATCCCAAAATCAGAACAGAATATTTACATCGAGAAAAAATATATTCAGCCCTGGAATTAGAATAACCTGACCTGGTGCCAGGTCCATACAACACCAAAGTCACTTGGCCCCTTCCCCTATTAAAAAGTAATACCGGTAGGATTACTCTTATAAGGGGTATAGTGAGTGAGTGAATAGGGTTTAACGTCCGCTTTTCTGACATAGAGGTACAAGCCTCAGGGAGTCTACACGCAGACGGGTCAACGGGGTCGAGTCCCGTATCCACCTGTCCAAGGGGGGTAAATCCCAACTTCAGAACTCGATATTTACAATCAAAATATATATTCAGTCCTGAAATTAGAACAACCTGATCTGGTGCCAGGCCCTCGCCACACCAGCATCATTTATCCCATCCCCTAAAAGTAATAGGATTAGCATAAGGGGTATAACCAGATTCAACTGTCACATACAAAATGCCAAAGACGTATGTGAGGGCCAAACCAGGTCTCCAGCCGGGATTCCGGTAAGGATGAACCCCGATCATTAAATTACCCTTCGCATGCTCCCACCTGCCACCCACAAGTATGGTGTGTGTATTCACAATAGTATTCCATGTACAAGCTTGACTAAAAACCTTAACCGAGGTTAACTAAAAACCTTAACCAAGGGGAATTAACTAAGTAATTCAATGTTAAATGTAGGTCAAGGTCAAATATAGGTGAGGGGTTGTTGATGTACATCACTAGGAGATGAAGTTGTCCAAGTATGGTGGGTGTAGGGCCAGGAGTATTCCATCTACGAGCTTGACTAAAAACCTTAATCAAGGGGAACTAAGTAATTCAAGAGGAAATGTAGGTCAAGGTCAAATATAGATCAGGGGTTATTGATGTACATCCCTATGAGAACAGGTTGTCCAAGTATGGTGTCTGTATGCACAATAGTATTCCATGTACAAGCTTGACTAAAAACCTTAACCAAGGTTGACTAAAAACCTTAACCAAGGGGAATTAAGTAAGTAAGTCAAGGCTAAATGTAGGTCAAGGTCAAATATAGGTCAGGGGTTGTTGATGTACATCACTAGGAGATGAAGTTGTCCAAGTATGGTGGGTGTAGGGCCAGGAGTATTCCATATACAAGCTTGACTAAAAACCTTAACCAAGGCGTGACGGTGACGCCGACGACGGGGTGACTACATAAGCTCTAACTATTCTTCGAATAGTCGAGCTAAAAAGTCCAACTGTTTGATCTGCAAAGCCGAGTTAAATAGCTGATTTTGAGGATGTGGTTAAAATAAATGTTGAGAAACGTGTATAACAATGGTGTCTATTATCTAGTAAATGTCCTATTCTATCGACCCTGAGCAAATGGGAAACAAATATTATAATCCGCTGTTTTTTTATGTTTGGATTATTTCTCAACAAAAACTTCTCATGTATGGTTTTGTTTGTTTGTTTGTTGGGTTTAACGGCTCTCAATAGCTAAGGTCATTTAAGGCCGGGTCAATGGGTTTAGTACTAAATCCCATTATATTACCTGTACAAGTACATGTACAGTTCAAGTACATGTACAAATGGTGGGGGGAAAATCCCAAAATCAGAACTGAATATTTACAATAACAAAACTATATATTCAGCCCTGAAATCAGAATAATCCTGATCTGATGCCAGGTCCTCGCCACACCAGAATCACTTGGCCCCCTCCCAAAAGCAGTAGGATCAGTAATAATCTTACTACTTTTATAATGGGCAATAACCCAATTGAATTCCCAGGTAACTAAAGAGCCAAAGATAAAAATGTACCTGAGGGCCAAACCAGGCAAATCGTGATTCCTATAAGGAGGAACCCATACCGTTAATTCATGCCGTCTCATTCGCCCGACCACCACCCACGGATGTGGGTCGTATGTAAAACAAAGCATCATCTCTAGACACATATTATGGCCAAATATTATCAAAATAGGTGAAGGAGTTCAGAAGTTATTGAAACATGAAAGGTGTTACTAACGTAACTGCGTACATATGTACGTACATGGACTAACGCTATAATCTCCTCTTGCCTATTGGCGAGGGGACAACAACAGCAGATGACAATTTCCCATCCCAGCATTCTAAGGGTTAAAGGGCAATCAAAAAAGTGTGTCGTTAGAGCTTACAGAACTAAAGAATTTGCTGCATACAACCACCAGTTCATGTTCTCATAAGCACCAACTCAACTGTATTTACACTCCCTTAACAAAACAAATATAATAAATAGCATACATGTATTAACATAAATAAACATAACGTTTACAGTGCAAGTATAGATGTATACAATTTTACAACACTGAGACATTGGAGGTATATCACGATATAGAAGGCAAGGATAATAACCACTACAGGGAATGACTCGTCTCTCGCATACCCCACCCCCCACCCACAGACCCGCCCGCCTCCTCAGGCCACACTCTATTGAACACGTTTAGCCCTTACACCGCTATGCTAATTTTTTGTCGTCTGCTGTTTATTTTCATTTTCTATTTTCCATTTTTATCATCAAAAACATGCTTTGACAGCACTTCAGAATCATTTCTATTGGAAATGATTCTGAAGTGCTGTCAAACCATGTTTTTATTGAGAAATAAGGCAAGATATAAAAGCAACAGCAGACGATAATTTTGTGAGTAGCGGTCTAAGAGTTAGCAGCACAGTCAGGAGTCCCTTATTGTATTGGCAAAACATGTTCTTGTAGATTACAAACACCCTGGAGACTGTGACTGGAAAATGGGTTTATGGCCTTTGTGATATTAATTTATTTGTGGCTGTGACTGGAGAAATGGGGCTCATGGGATCTGTGACCAATGTAGCTCCTGATCAAATAGCACACTCCTGTATCCTGATAATGATATATATTGTGCATCAGAAGCATGCCAGGAGATTCATTGATTGAATGGCGAACAGTGCAGATCCTGATCAGACTGTGCGGATGCACAGGCTGATCTGGATCTACACTGGTCGCAAAGCCCGTAAGCCCCATTTCTCCAGTCACTGCCACATTTAATGGTGCGTAACGGGTTGTCAACAACAACAAAGGTCATATTAAGCCGGGTACACGGGGTTGATTCCCGTATTTCACTTGTACTGATGTAAACCCCAAAATCAGAACTGAATATTTACAATAATGAAATGAATGGGGTTTAAGTCCTAGCAGCAGCTATTATAGGTCATATAGGGATGGCACCACAGTTTAAAGTCTCATCCGATAGTTTGTTTGTTTGTTTGTTTGTTGGGG
The DNA here is from genome assembly GCA_029237695.1 of Conchocele bisecta. Lineage (NCBI taxonomy): Eukaryota > Metazoa > Mollusca > Bivalvia > Lucinida > Thyasiridae > Conchocele > Conchocele bisecta. Next base: position 135,608,805 of record CM055266.1, read on the forward strand.
TTTAACGGCCTATCAACAGCTAAGGTCATTTAAGGCCGGGTCAATGGGTTTAGTACTAAATCCCATATATTACCTGTACAAGTGCATGTTTGTTTGTTTTGTTTGTTGGGGTTTAACGGCCTATCAACAGCTAAGGTCATTTAAGGCCGGGTCAATGGGTTTAGTACTAAATCCCATATATTACCTGTACAAGTACATGTACATTTTCAAGTACATGTACAAAAGGGGGGAAAATCCCAAAATCAGAACAGAATATTTACAATAACAAAACTATATATTCAGCCATGAAATCAGAATAATCCTGATCTGATGCCAGGTCCTTGCCACACCAGAATCACTTGGCCCCTCCCAAAAGCAGTAGGATCAGTAATAATCTTACTACTTTTACAACTCCCAGGTAACAAAAGATAAAAACGTACTGGAGGGCCAAACCAGGCAAATAGTGATTCCTATAAGGAGGAACCACTACCGTTAATTTACGCCATCTCGTTCACCCGACCACCACCCACCTCATCCGACAGACCAGTGGGATAGAAATACTATGAAGTATTGGTTATGCCCTAGGGTAGGTTTTGAACTCACAACATTCATATTGAAGTCCTGTATTCTTCCAGCCCTGAATATTTACAGAAAAATAATAATTCACCTAGTGCCAGGTCCCTATCACACCAGTCACTTAGTCACACTCCCTAAAAGTAATATAATTAGTACTAATCTTAATAATTTTGTGAAGGGTATAGCCAGAGTTGAGATCAGTGTAGACCCAGAGCATATTCACATGTGGATCATGGTTTGGACTGTTCACCATGGTCAAGCACCCATCATGCTTCTTAGTTCTAACAAGCCGTCTATGACCATTTTCATGTAGCACGACAGCACCAGCTGGAGTGAGAATACCCACAAACGTCATAAATCCCCATTTATAGTCACAGATCAGGAGCTGGACTGCCCACAAATGGAATGACATAAACCCTATTTCTCTCCTTGTCATAGCCACAGTGTAGATAACATATTCTTTTCACACCATAACCCATTTCATGTTCGATACCAGAGGCCCGTTTCACCAAACTTCATACGAATATCATGTTTGTAAGTGCAAATTTAGGATCGTCTGGAAATTTCAATTGATGGATTTACATTTATTGAGCATATGCTGCATATGCAGCTTATGCTCAATTAATGTAAATCCAATAAGTGTTTACAAGAAAACATTGCAAATGTGAAATTTACAGACTATCATAATTTTGCACTTACAAACATTTTAGTCGTGCAAAGTTTAAAATGAAACGGGCGCCAGTTTTTCGCAGCATTTCCGTTGTTTTATACATCCACACATAAGATGTGACAACCATTTGAAATCACAACCAGATACTTCAAATGACTGTCATAAGATTTATTTTCATTGAAACTGACGATAACATGGAAAATGCTATAAACTATTTTACCGGAAGTATCTAGCATGTAATTGGTCGACATGTTACACAACTGCATGCATTAATCTTGCCCAGATTATCAATGTTTCTTAACAGGTTGATTGTCTAAGCACGAGCCGTTACATGGCTCAGGCTCAGCCAATCCAGTGGCTTGATTTCAACCACAATATTCAAGTATTTTGAAACATAAAAATGTACAAATATTGGTAAGATTGGCGCAGGCAGTAGTGTGCGACAAAACTACTGGGGCCCGTTTCACTAAACTTTGTACGACTAAAATTTAGAATCGTCTGGAGATTTCAATTGATGGATTTACATTTATTGAGCATAGGCTGCCTATGCTCAATAAATGTAAATCCAATACTTGTTTACAAGAAAACATTGTTAATGTGATATTTACATTTCGCACTTACGAACATTTTAATCGTACAAAGTTTTGTGAAACGAGCCCCTGATTTTCTCCCGTATAGAAGCACACAGACATATATGAGGGTGTGACTGGAGAAATGTGGTTTAAAGGTTTTGCGGACAGTGAGACTGTAGACTGTGATCAGGATCTGCACGGTTTGCCATGCCATCAATGAAACACCAGTCATGCTTTTAACCATATATATATTGTTATAAGGCTTTGGAGTGTGTAATTTGATCCGGAGCTACACTCGTCAAAAATCGCATAAGCCCCATTTCCCCAGTTACAGCCACATATGTACATTGTAAAAAAAACGTTGAATAGCAAATTACTTCATACTGTTGTCGCTTGCAAGAAGCAACAGTCAATATTGAGCATTCATGCTTGCACAATCATGGCAAAGCAGTCAACTATGAAAACATTCATACACACGTCAGTGCTGATGTCACGGTACGTAACTCACTATCGATAGAAGGTGTATATTATTTGTACCCGGTTAGCTCAGTCGGTTCGAGCCACAGGTGACGGGAAAAAAAATCACACGATGGTGTATATATATAGATATCTATACAAGTAACAACAGACTATCAGATTAGTTGTTCCCATCACCTGTGGTTCGAGCGATGGGACGGTAAACCAGGTCCCGGGTTCGAGTCCCGGTCCGGTGCACATTTTGTTCGCCTTCTGACATTTGGCAACCAATGTGGAACCATGACTGTTTGTTTGTTTATTGGGGTTTAACGGCCTATCAACAGCTAAGGTGATTTAAGACCGGGTCAATGGTCAATGGGTTTACTACTAAATCCCATACATTACCTATACAAGTACTGATAAATACTACCCAAAATATAGAATTCAGGGACGAATTTCAATTTGGTGGGTGAGTATTTCATGGTTCATAACTCAAAATTGGTATAAGGTGTGTATTCTTGCCCAGTTTGTGCCCTGGGCTGCTGAACATTTTTCTTGCATTCAGGGATTCTGCTGGGGAAAATAAAAAAAAATCGCCTCTACAAAAAAAATAAAACAATTGGCGATAAAAAATTACAATTTTCGAAAAAAAATCAAAATATTTTTTATTTTGTTTTCTTTTGATTTTTTTTCTCGAAAATTGTAATTTTTTATCGGCAATTGTTTATTTTTATCGCCAATTGCGAAAGTGGCGATCGCCAGCGGAACCCCTGGCACTGTTACACACATTAGTTAATTTCTAGCAGGTTGTGAAAAAATAAGTATTAACTCTGCATACTAGCGGTGAAAATATCAGCCGAGAAATTAAGATTATTTTTATTATTTCTCTCTATAAATATGTGTTGGAATGTCATTAGAATTGCGTCCTCTGGACCTGATTCTAATCAGACTCAATTATAATGAAATTACAAGACGTATTCATGCTATTTACAGGGAGAAATAAAAGAAAATACAATTAATTGGTCTCTGCTATTTTGTTTAACTATTTATAGCCTACAAGTTTCCCAGCATGCAAAGATTGTACGTACACATACATACAATGATACACTGTACATCATGAATATCAAGCAAACATTGTGATAAAAATAGCTTGTTCACAGTTCAATTATCGGAAATATCCCAACTGTGATCATCCAGGCAGAGTTTATGTTTGTAATGGAACAAATTTCAGGGGCCCGTTTTACTAAACTTCTTAGGACTAAAATGTTTGTACATTTAAGTGCAAAATTATGATAGTCTGTAAATTTCACATTAACACTGTTTTCTTGTAAACAATCATTGGATTTACATTTATTGAGTATAGGCTGTGCAGCCAATGTTCAATAAATGTAAATCCATCAATTGAAATTTTCAAACGATCCTAAATTTGCACTTACAAACATTTTAGTCGTATGAAGTTTAGTGAAACTCAGATTGGTAACTCGGGATGGTTTTTATCCACAGACATGGGGTAAGAGAAGTGAACCTCAATATGGAGAAACCTGAAGCTGACAATTCAACATTTCAAATCTAATATCAATTTTCATCGAAATATTCTGCAAGACATGTTTCAAAAGTTTTCAACCATTTTAATTGTCTGTGGACCTGTATTAACAATACGACAATGATTTCTCAGTTTTCTTTCCGGTAATAATGGTGGATTTACCACATTGATTGTTTGATTGATTGATCAGAGTTTTACATCCGTTCAACAGCAATGTTGAAACATCCTACACAAACGGGAATGCATGTATATGGGTATATAATTCCAGCACAAAAATATATTTACACAATTCCCTAACATTTGATTGGTCCATAGCAAGTCTCTGTCCAAAATTTATATCCCAGTAAACTCCCATGCCAAACTACTTTCCGTAACCGTGAGACGCAGTTAAAATAATTCTTAAGAAAACGCAAAATAAACACATTTTCTTGATGAATTTATTTCAAATGCTGGAATTATAAGGAATGAATGGCATTTTTGTGGAATTTATCGGGGATATAAACTTGGAAAAGTCGCGGGAATACTGGACGAAGGCCGGAAGGCCTCGTCCAGTATTCCCGCGACTTTTCCAAGTTTATACCCCGATAAATTCCACAAAAAGGCCATTCATTCCTATATCATCAAAGTGATTATAGTTTCCATACATGAACTGCAACAGGCCTAAACCCTTACAAAAATGCTAATTAAATTTTGTCATCTGCTGTTTATTTTTAATTTTCCATTTTTCTCATCAAGAAGATGCTTCGACACCACTTTATAATCATTTCCAATGTTTTGAGAAAGAGAACAAAATATAAAACAACAGCAGATGACAATTTGTGTTTCCCGCATTCTAATGGTTAAACTCTATAGGAGAGGCCTTGACCTTTTAAGATCTCCCCTTATATGCATCATGTCACACATCAATATGTGGGCCACGGACAGAGAAAAGATTCTCAACAACGTTTGTGGCGAAAATCTAGGTATAATCATAATTCATCCGATTGTCAACAGCGGTAAACTATTGTTGAAGACTGTAGGCATGCCTAATTGCATCATTCATCTTGCCAAGGGAAATATTCTATGTAAGAACATACACATCTACAGCCTTATAAATAGCACTAGGAAAACAATTACAAATTCCAATGCAACACTCCTGAAAAGACATACAAATACAGTTAAATCTCTCTACAATAGCCATTCATGGGAAGACACACAAGATGGCCGTGGACCGCATGTCGTGCCCGCCGAGGCTTTGATACTATACCGAAAAACTTTAACCAAAAGAAAACTTTAATGTGCCGACTATCGCACTGTCCGCAACCGGGCGCGATCAAAATTGATTTGGCACCAGCATCAAACTCGTTACAGAGAGGTTTTGAAAGACACTGAATGGGAAAATTTCCCCAGCTTGATAGCAGACAGGGTAGACCATGGTGTGGCTACCCTGGTGCAACTAATAACAAACCCATATTTCCTGGATTTTTGGTCAGTCACCTAATTATGTTCACAGGCATTAGGAAGACTCCTTCATTGAAGTGGTCAGTGGGAAAAGGGGGCTAACTCCATGATGGAGTTAGCCCCCTTCTTCCACAGACCCCTTCAATTGATTTATTGACTGAATGTGGTTTAACATCCAGCAACAAGGTTGTATGTGGCCTTATGGGTTTTGCAACCAGTGCAGATCTGGATGCACGGTCTGATCAGGATCTGCACTGTTCACCATTTCATTATTAAGGAAATGCCCGTCATCATTCCAACAAACAATACAGATTGGTATCAGTCTACAGGAGTGTGCTATTTGATGAGCCACACTGGTAACAAATCCCATAAGCCCCATTTCTCCAGTCACAGCCACATACAATGTATATATACTCAACAAAACTAGAAACGTCCCTGTTTTATAGCCGGTGTAGCTCTGTCTATGTATGTACCACATGTTCAAAGTACATGTATTTTAAAGCGTGGCGATGTTCAGAATACGATCGTGTAGAGTTTAGCCGATACACACGGTTTACATAGCGGCCAGTGACCGGAACGTTGATTTCCACTTTTTGCACGTGCACGCTATACTTGTCATCGATAAGGTGATTCAGTTTCATGTCGTACAATTCATGCGATAGGGGCTATTCGGAAAGTTAAAAAAAAAACTTTTTTAAATTTTCACTGTTTTCGATATGCCACGGCTTTCCGAAAACGAGCGAAATCAGGCAATTGGGATGCTTGCGGGTGGATGGCCGCCAGGGCGGTCGCGCCTCGGTTTGGTTGCTGTCGGAAGACGATTGATCGTCTTGCAGCCCGGGATACAGCAGACAGGGGCTGTTCACGACCGGCAGCGACCTGGTAGGCCTCGTGTAACGACGGCTAGAGCCGATCGTTACATTACGTTGACGCACTTACGTCAACGTCGATTGGCAGCCACAGTCACTGCTAGGCGATACGGTGTCTCAGGGCAGACCATTCGCAACCGGTTACGTCGTAACGCCCAACCAATCCGGGCACGCCGCCCGTACACTGGTCAGATAATGACCCAACGTCACCGTGCTGCCAGACTGTTATGGGCGCGACGTCATCTGAACTGGAGAAGGGCTGACTGGAACCGAGTTTTGTTCACCGATGAATCTCGGTTCACAGTTAGTCATGCTGACGGAAGATTACGGGTATACAGGCGTAAAAATGAAAGATTCACCGATTGTTGCATTGTTGAGAAGAACAGGTTTGGGGGAGGGAGCGTAATGGTCTGGGTTGGGATCATGGGAAACCGGAAGACAGATTTGGTTGTTGTACAGGGCAACATCAATGCACAACGTTATGTTGCAGATGTGCTAAATGCACATGCCTTACCATTTATCCGTCAGCATGGTCCTGGTGTGACATTGATGCACGACAATGCCCGCCCTCACGTAGGCAGGGTCACCACTCAATACTTACAGCAAAACAACGTCAACGTCATGCCATGGCCCGTGGTCTCCCCGGATCTCAATCCCATTGAGCACATAATGGGATGAGCTGGGCCGCAAAGCACGAGCTAACCATCAGATTGACAATGTTCGCGATCTTATACGGGCGTTACAACGGGAATGGAGGAATTTGCCCAACGCATGGTATTGCGTTACGTCACGTCGATGCGGCGTAGGATCATTGCATGCATTCATGCAAATGGTGGACACACTCGGTACTAACGAGATTTACTGAATTTGCCACATTACTTATTGAAATTCCATCTCTAAACATTAAGTAACACATTTCTGAGTTTTTGTGATTTTTGATTTTGACCCCTACCGCCCTTGGCCGGTTATCTCTCGAATATTTAACTAGATATCCAAATGCAATTTATTGGCTTTGATACAGAAATGAATGAACTTGTTTTTCCATTTTGATTTTTAAAAGTAACCCTTTTGGTTTTTGATGAATCTTTCCTTAAACATGGAGGGACGTTTCTAGTTTTGCTCAGTATATAAACAACTTTATTGAGTGAATGTGAGACAGCCATTCCTTAGTTAGCAACTAATCTACCAACACATACCAGTGGATACAGCATGCGCCTCGCAACTAATCTACCAACACATACCAGTGGATACAGCATGCGCCTCGCAACTGGGAGGTCGACGGTTCGATCCTCCGCTCGGACTGTTTGTTTGTTTGTTGGGGTTTAACGGCCTATCAACAGCTAAGGTCAAGCTCGGACTGATGTGGCTGGTTGGTATTCAACCAGCTAGTTAAATTTAATTGTACAAATGCCTTCCTGTCGGGTGCCCGGCATAAAGGATAGGAACTGTGAAGTACTCGATCGTTTGTTTGATAGTGTGTCTCATAAGTCACATATGACTAGCCCTTTCAATAGGGGCGACACTTTATGAAGAGTTTCATCGATAACACAATTACATGTTACTCAACAATGATAATATCACAAGTACAATCATGCATTAGTAATGGCCAACAAACCTTACATAATATTGAACTAATACATGTATAAAGAAGTCACTAACACAACACTATGGTATAGCACTAGAAATGTATGGTAGTATAAAAGTTGTGCATATTGTTTTACTATCTAGACGTAAAAAAGCTAGGCCACACATAAATGTAAAGATATTCAGCTGTACTAGTAAGTAAAAAAGAACCTGCATTATCATTATCAAGCCACTAAAAAACTGTTTTCTCACGCTGTAAATAGTAATAATAAGAAATGTTAGCGCTGTTATATTGCCGCTGAATACACAATATATATCCTTTACATACTGACAGGGACTACACAGATTTTAAACCATTCCATTAACCATCTGCTGTTAGCTGTAAGATTCAGTATTAACCCATACACCGATATCTTAATGTTTTTGTCGTTTGCTGTTTATTATCTATTTTCCATTTTTATCATCAAAAACATGCTTCGACAGCACTTTAGAATAATTTACAACATGCTTTGACAGCACTTCGGAATCATTTCCATTGGAAATGATTCCGAAGTGCTGTCAAACCATTGTTTTTTTATTGAGAAATAAGGCAAGAGATAAAAGCAACAGCAGACGACAATAGTTGTGTGTAGCGGTCTAAGGGCTAATTTTATTATCTAAATGATCCAATATGGTTAATTTATTATGGTGCTACGCTGTTTGCAAACATTACTACACTACTGTCTGTTCCACGTTTTTCTGCCGACAAACTTTTGGCTATTAAACATATTAAATCGAAAAGATATTTAAATGCAAGTACTTTTTCACCAATAACAAAAAAGTCACCCTCCCCAAAAAAATTTGTTTGATGAAATTCCATCAAATATTGATTTTACAGCGAAAAAAAGATTTTCCTATTGGAATTTAACATGGTGGAAAAGAGGTGGAAGCAGTGGGGGAGGAGTCAAAAAACAAAAACAAATTGGAAATTGACTCTGAAACCTGACCAAGAAAAGAAGTTAGATTTTGAAAATAAGTCCACAAATAACAAATTATGAAGAAAAAAAACATATTTTTGGCCAATATTTTTCGCAATAAAATCAATATTCGACTGAATTTCATCAAATAAATTTTTTTTTGGAGAGGGTGACTTTTTTTGTGACATATTTAAATATTTTTAAGATTTAATGTGTTTAATGGCCAAAAGAGGAGGGGGGGGGGCCTTTCACTGAACTTCGTACGACTAAAATGTTCGTAAGTGCAAAATTATGATAGTCTGTAAATTTCACATTAGCAATGTGTTCTTGTAAACACTTATTGGATTTACATTTATTGAGCATAGGCTGCATATGCAACTAGAAATGTGGCCTGTCAGCACACAAATGCCCCCGCTGGCAGCTAAAGAAAATGAGACACATTTGAAAACAAGGAAACAGAAATTATAAGCCATTTACCTCGAGCGTTAAGGTTTCGAACGCACCAAGTCTGTGACGTTGACCCTGGGCTTGGCGGGGGTGGGACGAATGTGAATTTGTCACAGGGCGGTAGAGGACCATTGGAGCAATGCGTGTGTGAAATGTGAAACAGATCCGAACAAGGAAATTATGAGCCATTTACCCGAGCGTTAAGGTTTCGGGACGTACGTACGGACACCGGTAACACTATATGCAAAATGTAAATCCATCAATTGACTATCCTAAATTTGCACTTACGAACATTTTAATCATACAAAGTTTAGTGAAACGGCACCCGGTTTTCTCAGCCGGATGCCAATCTGAGTTCATCAAAATGCAATAAAATATCTGTCAGTCAGAAGATTAACAAAATCTAATCTAACAGCTGTTTAACAAGATCTAGTAAGATAGGCAAACTCGGTCGAACCAGTGCAGCAAACTGTCAAACCTCTTCATTTACAATATGACAAAAGGAATTGGCTTAATAAATGAATGGGACAGTGAAATAAGAAAACCAACTTCGGCA
>CM055266.1:135618952-135701236 GCA_029237695.1 Conchocele bisecta
TGCCGAAGTTGGTTTTCTTATTTCACTGTCCCATTCATTTATTGAGCCAATTCCTTGTCATATTGTAAATGAAGAGGTTTGACAGTTTGCTGCACTGGTTCGACCGAGTTGCCTATCTTACTAGATCTTGTTAAACAGCTGTTAGATTAGATTTTGTTAATCTTCTGACTGACAGATATTTTATTGCATTTTGATGAACTCCGATTGGCATCCGGCTGAGAAAACAGGGTGCCGTTTCACTAAACTTTGTATGATTAAAATGTTCGTAAGTGCAAATTTAGGATAGTCAATTGATGGATTTACATTTTGCATATAGTGTTACCGGCGTCCGTACGTACGTCCCGAAACCTTAACGCTCGGGTAAATGGCTCATAATTTCCTTGTTCGGATCTGCTTCACATTTCACACACGCATTGCTCCAATGGTCCTCTACCGCCCTGTGACAAATCCACATTCGTCCCGCCCCCGCCAAGCCCAGGGTCAACGTCACAGACTTGGTGCGTTCGAAACCTTAACACGCGGGGTAAATGGCTTATAATTTCTGTTTCCTTGTTTTCAAATGTGTCTCGTTTTCTTTGGCTGCCAGCGGGGGCATTTGTGTGCTGACAGGCCACATTTCTAGTTGTATATGCAGCCTATGCTCAATAAATGTAAATCCAATAAGTGTTTACAAGAACACATTGCTAATGTGAAATTTACAGACTATCATAATTTTGCACTTACGAACATTTTAGTCGTACGAAGTTCAGTGAAAGGCCCCCCCCCCCTCCTCTTTTGGCCATTAAACACATTAAATCTTAAAAATATTTAAATATGTCATTTTTCATCAATAACAAAAAAAGTCACCCTATCCAAAAAAAAATTTATTCGATGAAATTCAGTCGAATATTGATTTTATTGCGAAAAATATTGGCCAAAAATATTATGCTTATATTTAACGGCGGCACTGGCTCTAGGACCTTGCATGCCGTCTCCCAAGAATGGGAGAAAGAACAGAGGTAGAGATTTTTGAGAGAAGCCGGTAATTTGTATTTACAGAGCAACTACGAATTATCGGTACCCATTTACAGCTGGGTGAACTGGAGCAGTGTGGATAAAGTGTCTTGCTCAAGGACACAACGCACGCCGCTAGTCAGGCTCGAACCCACGACCCTTGGATCAGTAGTCCGACACACTAACCATTACGCCACGGCGCTCCACTTGGCCAAAAATATATTTTTTTTTTTTTCTTCATAATTTGTTATTTGTGGACTTATTTTCAAAATCTAACTTGTTTTCTTGGTTACATCATTTCCAAGATATCTAGCCAGGTTTCAGAGTCAATTTCCAATTTGTTTTTGTTTTTTGACTCCTCCCCCACTGCTTCCACCTCTTTTCCACCATGTTAAATTCCAATAGGAAAATCTTTTTTTCGCTATAAAATCAATATTTGATGGAATTTCATGAAACAAATTTTTTTGGGGAGGGTGATTTGTTATTGGTGAAAAAGTACTTGCATTTAATTATCTTTTCGATTTAATATGTTTAATAGCCAAAAGTTTGTCGGCAGAAAAACGTGGAACAGACAGTAGTGTAGTAATGTTTGCAAACAGCGTAGCACCATAATAAATTAACCATATTGGATCATTTAGATAATAAAATTAGCCCTTAGACCGCTACACACAACTATTGTCGTCTGCTGTTGCTTTTATCTCTTGCCTTATTTCTCAATAAAAAAACAATGGTTTGACAGCACTTCAGAATCATTTCCAACGGAAATGATTCCGAAGTGCTGTCAAAGCATGTTGTAAATTATTCTAAAGTGCTGTCGAAGCATGTTTTTGATGATAAAAATGGAAAATAGATAATAAACAGCAAACGACAAAAACATTAAGATATCGGTGTATGGGTTAATACTGAATCTTACAGCTAACAGCAGATGGTTAATGGAATGGTTTAAAATCTGTGTAGTCCCTGACAGTATGTAAAGGATATATATTGTGTATTCAGCTGCAATATAACAGCGCTAACATTTCTTATTATTACTATTTACAGCGTGCGAAAACAGTTATTCAGTGGCTTGATAATGATAATGCAGGTTCTTTTTTACTTACTAGTACAGCTGAATATCTTTACATTTATGTGTGGCCTAGCTTTTTTATGTCTAGATAGTAAAACAATATGCACAACTTTTATACTACCATACATTTCTAGTGCTATACCATAGTGTTGTGTTAGTGACTTCTTTATACATGTATTAGTTCAATATTATGTAAGGTTTGTTGGCCATTACTAATGCATGATTGTACTTGTGATATTATCATTGTTGAGTAACATGTAATTGTGTTATCGATGAAACTCTTCATAAAGTGTCGCCCCTATTGAAAGGGCCAGTCGTATGTGACTTATGAGACACTCTATCAAACAAACGATCGAGTACTTCACAGATCCTATCCTTCATGCCGGGCACCCGACAGGAAGGCATTTGTACAATTAAATTTAACTAGCTGGTTGCTTACCAACCAGCCACATCAGTCCGAGCTTCACCTTAGCTGTTGATAGGCCGTTAAACCCCAACAAACAAACAAACAAATAAACAGTCCGAGCGGAGGATCGAACCGTCGACCTCCCAGTTGCGAGGCGCATGCTGTATCCACTGGTATGTGTTGGAAGATTATAGGAATGAATGGCCTTTTTGTGGAATTTATCGGGGTATAAACTTGGAAAAGTCGCGGGAATACTGGACGAAGGCCAGAAGGCTTCGTCCAGTATTCCCGCGACTTTTCCAAGTTTATATCCCCGATAAATTCAACAAAAAGGCCATTCATTCCTTATAATTCCAGCATTTGAAATACATTTATCAAGAAAATGTGTTTTTTTTCCGTTTTCTTAAGAATTATTTTAACTGCGCCCGACGGTTACGGAAAGTAGTTTGGCATGGGAGTTTACTGGGAAATAAATTTTGGACAGAGACTTGCCACGGACCAATCAAATGTTAGGGAATTGTGTAAATATTTTTGTGCTGGAATTATTAGTTGTTAACTAAGGAATGGCTGTCTCACATTCACTCAATAAAGTTGTTTATATATACATTGTATGTGGCTGTGACTGGAGAAATGGGGCTTATGGGATTTGTTACCAGTGTGGCTCATCAAATAGCACACTCCTGTAGACTGATACCAATCTGTATTGCTTGTTGGAAGGATGACAGGCATTTCCTTAATAATGAAATGGTGAACAGTGCAGATCCTGATCAGACCGTGCATCCGGATCTGCACTGGTCGCAAAACCCATAAGGCCACATACAACCTTGTTGCTGGATGTTAAACCACATTGTCAATAAATCAGTTGAAGGGGTCTGTGGAAGAAGGGGGCTATCTCCATCATGGAGTTAGCCCCCTTTTCCCACTGACCACTTCAATGAAGGAGTCTTCCTAATGCCTGTGAACATAATTAGGTGACTGACCAAAAACCCAGGAAATATGGGTTTGTTATTAGTTGCACCAGGGTAGCCACACCATGGTCTACCCTTACCCTGTCTGCTATCAAGCTGGGGAAATTTTCCCATTCAGTGTCTTTCAAAACCTCTCTGTGTAACGAGTTTGATGCTGGTGCCAAATCAATTTTGATCGCGCCCGGTTGCGGACAGTGCGATAGTCGGCACATTAAAGTTTTCTTTTGGTTAAAGTTTTTCGGTATAGTATCAAAGCCTCGGCGGGCGCGACATGCAGTCCACGGCCATCTTGTGTGTCTTCCCATGAATGGCTATTGTAGAGAGTTTTAACTGTATTTGTATGTCTTTTCAGGAGTGTTGCATTGGAATTTGTAATTGTTTTCCTAGTACTATTTATAAGGCTGTAGATGTGTATGTTCTTACATAGAATATTTCCCAGCCTTGGCAAGATGAATGATGCAATTAGGCATGCCTACAGTCTTCAACAATAGTTTACCGCTGTTGACAATCGGATGAATTACGATTATACCTAGATTTTCGCCACAAACGTCGTTGAGAATCTTTTCTCTGTCCGTGGCCCACATATTGATGTGTGACATGATGCATATAAGGGGAGATCTTAAAAGGTCAAGGCCTCTCCTATAGAGTTTAACCATTGGAAATGATTATAAAGTGGTGTCGAAGCATCTTCTTGATGAGAAAAATGGAAAATAAAAAATAAACAGCAGATGACAAAATTTAATTAGCATTTTTGTAAGGGTTTAGGCCTGTTGCAGTTCATGTATGGAAACTATAATCACTTTGATGATATAGGAATGAATGGCCTTTTTGTGGAATTTATCGGGGTATGAACTTGGAAAAGTCACGGGAATACTGGACGAGGCCTTCCGGCCTTCGTCCAGTATTCCCGCGACTTTTCCAAGTTTATATCCCTGATAAATTCCACAAAAATGCCATTCATTCCTTATAATTCCAGCATTTGAAATAAATTCATCAAGAAAATGTGTTTATTTTGCGTTTTCTTAAGAATTATTTTAACTGCGCCTCACGGTTACGGAAAGTAGTTTGCCATGGGAGTTTACTGGGATATAAATTTTGGACAGAGACTTGCTATGGACCAATCAAATGTTAGGGAATTGTGTAAATATTTTTGTGCTGGAATTATATACCCATATACATGCATTCCCGTTTGTGTAGGATGTTTCAACATTGCTGTTGAACGGATGTAAAACTCTGATCAATCAATCAAACAATCAATGTGGTAAATCCACCATTATTACCGGAAAGAACACTGAGAAATCATTGTCGTATTGTTAATACAGGTCCACAGACAATTAAAATGGTTGAAAACTTTTGAAACATGTCTTGCAGAATATTTCGATGAAAATTGATATTAGATTTGAAATGTTGAATTGTCAGCTTCAGATTTCTCCATATTGAGGTTCACTTCTCTTACCCCATGTCTGTGGATAAAAACCATCCCGAGTTACCAATCTGAGTTTCACTAAACTTCATACGACTAAAATAGTGCAAATTTAGGATCGTTTGGAAATTTCAATTGATGGATTTACATTTATTGAACATAGGCTGCACAGCCTATACTCAATAAATGTAAATCCAATAATTGTTTACAAGAAAACAGTGTTAATGTGAAATTTACAGACTATCATAATTTTGCACTTAAATGTACAAACATTTTAGTCATAAGAAGTTTAGTAAAACGGGCCCCTGAAATTTGTTCCATTACAAACATAAACTCTGCCTGGATGATCACAGTTGGGATATTTTCGATAATTGAACTGTGAACAAGCTATTTTTATCACAATGTTTGCTTGATATTCATGACGTACAGTGTATCATTGTATGTATGTGTACCTACAATCTTTGCATGCTGGGAAACTTGTAGGCTATAAATAGTTAAACAAAATTGCAGAGACCAATTAATTGTATTTTCTTTTATTTCTCCCTGTAAATAGCATGAATACGTCTTGTAATTTCATTATAATTGAGTCTGATTAGAATCAAGTCCAGAGGACGCAATTCTAATGACATTCCAACACATATTTATAGAGAGAAATAATAAAAATAATCTTAATTTCTCGGCTGATATTTTCACCGCTAGTATGCAAAGAGTTAATACTTATTTTTTCACAACCGGCTAGAAATTAACTAATGTGTGTAACAGTGCCAGGGGTTCCGCTGGCGATCACCACTTTCGCAATTGGCGATAAAAATAAACAATTGGCGATAAAAAATTACAATTTTCGAGAAAAAAAATCAAAACAAAACAAAATAACAAATATTTAGATTTTTTTTCGAAAATTGTAATTTTTTATCGCCACTTGTTTTATTTTTTTTGTAGAGGCGATTTTTTTTTATTTTCCCCAGCAGAATCCCTGAATGCAAGAAAAATGTTCAGCAGCCCAGGGCACAAACTGGGCAAGAATACACACCTTATACCGATTTTGAGTTATGAACCGTGAAATACTCACCCACCAAATTGAAATTCGTCCCTGAATTCTATATTTTGGGTAGTATTTATCAGTACTTGTATAGGTAATATATGGGATTTAGTAATAAACCCATTGACCCGGCCTTAAATGACCTTAGTTGTTGATAGGCCGTTAAACCCCAACAAACAAACAAACAGTCACGGTTCCACATTGGTTGCCAAATGTCAGAAGGCGAACAAAATGTGCACCGGACCGGGACTCGAACCCGGGACCTGGTTTACCGTCCCATCGCTCGAACCACAGGTGATGGGAACAACTAGTCTGTTGTTACTTGTATAGATATCTATATATATACACCATCGTGTGATTTTTTTCCCTGTCACCTGTGGCTCGAACCGACTGAGCTAACCGGGCACGAATAATATACACCTTCTATCGATAGTGAGTTACGTACCGTGACATCAGCACTAACGTGTGTATGAATGTTTTCATAGTTGACTGCTTTGCCATGATTGTGCAAGCATGAATGCTCAATATTGACTGTTGCTTCTTGCAAGCGACAACAGTATGAAGTAATTTGCTATTCAACGTTTTTTTACAATGTACATATGTGGCTGTAACTGGGGAAATGGAGCTTATGCGATTTTTGACGAGTGTAGCTCCGGATCAAATTACACACTCCTGTAGCCTGATAACAATATATATATATGGTTAAAAGCATGACTGGTGTTTCATTGATGGCATGGCAAACCGTGCAGATCCTGTCTCACTGTCTGCAAAACCTTTAAACCACATTTATCCAGTCACACCCTCATACATGTCGGTGTGCTTCTATATGGGAGAGAATCAGGGGGTCATTTCACTAAACTTTGTACGATTAAAATTTTCTTGTAAACGAGTATTGGGATTTACATTTATTGAGCATAGGCTGCATATGCAGCCTATGCTCAATAAATGTAAATCCATCAATTGAAATCTCCAGACGATTCTAAATTTGTGCTTACGAACATTTTAGTCGTACAAAGTTTAGTGAAACGGGCCCCAGTAGTTTTGTCCTACACTACTGCCTGCGCCAATCTTACCAATATTTGTACATTTCTTTGTTTCAAAATACTTGAATATTGTGGTTGAAATCAAGCCACTGGATTGGCTGAGCCTGAGCCATGTAATGGCTCGTGCTTAGACAATCAACCTTTTAAGAAACATTGATAATCTGGGCAAGATTAATGCATGCAGTTGTGTAACATGTCGACCAATTACATGCTAGATACTTCCGGTAAAATAGTTTATAGCATTTTCCATGTTATCGTCCGTTTCAATGAAAATAAATCTTATGACAGTCATTTGAAGTATCTGGTTGTGATTTCAAATGGTTGTCACATCTTATGTGTGGATGTATAAAACAACGGAAATGCTGCGAAAAACTGGTGCCCGTTTCATTTTAAACTTTGCACGACTAAAATGTAAGTGCAAAATTATGATAGTCTGTAAATTTCACATTTGCAATGTTTTCTTGTAAACACTTATTGGATTTACATTAATAGAGCATATGCTGCATATGCAGTATATGCTCAATAAATGTAAATCCATCAATTGAAATTTCCAGACGATCCTAAATTTGCACTTACAAACATGATATTCGTATGAAGTTTGGTGAAACGGGCCCCTGGTATCTAACATGAAATGGGTTATGGTGTGAAAAGAATATGTTATCTACACTGTGACTATGACAAGGAGAGAAATAGGGTTTATGTCATTCCATTTGTGGGCAGTCCAGCTCCTGATCTGTGACTATAAATGGGGATTATGACGTTTGGGTATTCTCACTCCAAGTATGCTGGTGCTGTCGTGCTACATGAAAATGGTCTTAGACTGCTTGTTAGAACTAAGAAGCATGATGGGTGCTTGACCATGATGAACAGTCCAAACCATGATCCGCATGTGAATATGCTCTGGGTCTACACTGATCTCAACTCTGGCTATACCCTTTACAAAATTATTAAGATTAGTACTAATTATATTACGTTTAGGGAGTGTGACTAAGTGACTGGTGTGATGGGGACCTGGCACTAGGTGAGGTTATTCTGATTTCAGGACTGAATTATTATTTTTCTGTAAATATTCGGGGCTGGGCTGTGGCTCATGGGTAGAATACAGGACTTCAATATGAATGTTGTGAGTTCAAAACCTACCCTAGGGCATGACCAACACTTCATAGTATTTCTATCCCACTGGTCTGTCGGATGAGGTGTGTGGTGGTCGGGCGAACGAGACGGCGTAAATTAACCTGAATTTAGTATTATTTCTCTTATTTCTCAATAAAAACATGGTTTGACAGCACTTCAGAATCATTTCCAATGGAAATGTTTCTGAACTGCTGTCAAAGCATGTTGTAAATTATTCTAAAGTGCTGTCAAAGCATGTTTTTGATGATAAAATGGAAAATATAAAATAAACAGCGGACGATTAAAAATTAGCATAGCGGTGTAAGAGCTAAACGTGTTCAATAGAGTGTGGCCTGAGGAGGCGGGTGGGGTCAGTGTGGTGGGGGTGGGGGTGGGGTATGCGGGAGACGAGTCATTCCCTGTAGTGGTTATTATCCTTGCCTTCTATATTGTGATATACCTCCAATGTCTCAGTGTTGTAAAATTGTATACATCTATACTTGCACTGTAAACGTTATGTTTATTTATGTTAATACAAATAACATGTATGCTATTTATTATATTTGTTTTGTTAAGGGAGTGTAAATACAGTTGAGTTGGTGCTTATGAGAACATGAACTGGTGGTTGTATGCAGCAAATTCTTTAGTTCAGTAAGCTCTAACGACACACTTTTGTGCTGATTGCCCTTTAACCCTTAGAATGCTGGGAAGGGAAATTGTCATCTGCTGTTCTTATCCCCTCGCCAATAGGCAAGAGGAGATTATAGCGTTAGTCCATGTACGTACGTATGTACGCAGTTACGTTAGTAACACCTTTCATGTTTCAATAACTTCTGAACTGCTTCACCGATTTTGATAATATTTGGCCATAATATGTGTCTAGAGATGATGCTTTGTTTTACATATGACCCACATCCGTGGGTGGTGGTCGGGCGAATGAGACGGCGTAAATTAACGGTATGGGTTCCTCCTTATAGGAATCACGATTTGCCTGGTTTGGCCCTCAGGTACGTTTTTATCTTTGGCTCTTTAGTTACCTGGGAGTTGAATTGGGTTATTACCCATTATAAAATTAGTAAGATTATTACTGATCCTACTGCTTTTGGGAGGGGGCCAAGTGATTCTGGTGTGGCGAGGACCTGGCATCAGATCAGGATTATTCTGATTTCAGTGCTGAATATATAGTTTTGTTATTGTAAATATTCAGTTCTGATTTTGGGATTTTCCCCCCATTTGTACATATACTTGAACATGTACATGTACTTGTACAGGTAATATATGGGATTTAGTACTAAACCCATTGACCCGGCCTTAAATGACCTTAGCTGTTGATAGGCCGTTAAACCCCAACAAACAAACAAACAAAACCATACATGAGAAGTTTTTGTTGAGAAATAATCCAAACATAAAAAAACAGCGGATTATAATATTTGTTTCCCATTTGCTCAGGGTCGATAGAATAGGACATTTACTAGATAATAGACACCATTGTTATACACGTTTCTCAACATTTATTTTAACCACATTCTCAAAATCAGCTATTTAACTCGGCTTTGCAGATGAAACAGTTGGACTTTTTAGCTCGACTATTCAAAGAATAGTTGGAGCTTATGTAGTCACCCCTGCGTCGGCGTCACCATCACGCCTTGGTTAAGGTTTTTAGTCAAGCTTGTATATGGAATACTCCTGGCCCTACACCCACCATACTTGAAAAACTTCATCTCCTAGTGATGTACATCAACAACCCCTGACCTATATTTGACCTTGACCTACATTTAACCTTGAATTACTTACTTAATTCCCCTTGGTTAATGTTTTTAGTCAACCTTGGTTAAGGTTTTTAGTCAAGCTTGTACATGGAATAATATTGTGCATACAGACACCATACTTGGACAACCTTTTCTCATAGGGATGTACATCAATAACCCCTGATCTATATTTGACCTTGACCTTGACCTACATTTCCTCTTGATTCCCTTTGATTAAGGTTTTTAGTCAAGCTTGTAGATGGAATACTCCTGGCCCTACACCAACCGTGCTTGGACAACTTCATCTCCTAGTGATGTACATCAACAACCCCTGACCTATATTTGACCTTGACCTACATTTAACCTTGAATTACTTACTTAATTCCCCTTGGTTAAGGTTTTTAGTCAAGCTTGTAGATGGAATACTTCTGGCCCTACACCAACCATACTTGGACAACTTCATCTCCTAGTGATGTACATCAACAACCCCTGACCTATATTTGACATTGACCTACATTTAACATTTTAGCTCGACTATTCGAAGAATAAGTAGAGCTTATGTTGTCACCCCGGCGTCGGCGTCGGCGTCACCGTCACGCCTTGGTTAAGGTTTTTAGTCAAGCTTGTATATGGAATACTACTGGCCCTACACCCACCATACTTGGACAACTTCATCTCCTAGTGATGTACATCAATAACCCCTGATCTATATTTGACCTTGACCTACATTTCCTCTTGAATTACTTGGTTAATTCCCCTTGGTAAAGATTTTAGTCAACCTTGGTTAATTTGGTTTTTTTAGTCAAGCTTGTATATGCAATACTACTGGCCCTACACCCACCATACTTGGACAACTTCATCTCCTAGTGATGCACATCAATAACCCCTCATCTATATTTGACATTGACCTACATTTCCTCTTGTATTACTTACTTAATTCCCCTTGGTTAAGGTTTTTAGTCAACCTTGGTTAAGGTTTTTTTTCAAGCTTGTACATTGAATACTATTGTGCATCCAGACACCATACTTCGACAACCTTTTCTCATAGGTATGTACATCAATAACCCCTGATCTATATTTGACCTTGACCTACATTTCCTCTTCAATTACTTACTTAATTCATTTTGGTTAAGGTTTTTAGTCGACCTTCTATATAGAATACTACTGGCCCTACGCCCACCATACTTGGACAACTTCATCTCCTTGTGATATACATCAACAACCCCTGATCTATATTTGACCTTGACCTACATTTCCTCTTGAATTACTTACTTAATTCCCCTTGGTTAACGTTTTTAGTCAAGCTTGTAGATGGAATACTCCTGGCCCTACACCAACCATACTTGGACAACTTCATCTCCTAGTGATGTACATCAACAACCCCTGACCTATATTTGACCTTGACCTACAGTTAACCTTGAATTACTTAGTTAATTCCCCTTGGTTAAGGTTTTTACTCGACCTTGGTTAAGCTTTTTACTCAAGCTTGTACATGGAATACTATTGTGCATACAGACACCATACTTGGACAACCTATTGTCATAGTGATGTACATCAATAACCCTGGATCTATATTTGACCTTGACCTACATTTCCTCTTGAATTACTTACTTAATTCTCTTTGGTTAAGGTTTATAGTCAAGCTTGTAGATGGAATACTCATGGCCCTACACCAACCATACTTGGACAACTTCATCTCCTAGTGATGTACATCAATAATCCCTGACCTATATTTGACCTTGACCTACTTTTAACCTTGAATTACTTAGTTATTTCCCTTTGGGTAAGGTTTTTGGTCAAGCTTATATATGGAATACTCCTGGCCCTACACCAACCATACTTGGATAACTTCATCTCCTAGTGATGTACATCAACAACCCCTGACCTATATTTGACCTTGACCTACATTTAACCTTAAATTACTTACTTAATTCCCCTTGGTTAAGTTTTTTGTCGCGCCCGCTTGCGGAAAGCGCGATATAGTCGGCACTTTGGCGTACGTACGTACGTACGTGTGTCCGGTTAAAGTTTTTGGTTAAGTTGTTTGGTTAAGTTTTTGGTTTTAAAGTTTTTGGTTTAAGTTTTTCTTTGGTTTTTTTTTTTTGGTTAAAGTTTTTTGGTTAAAGTTTTTTGGTTAAAGTTTTTTTCGTTTTTAATATATCTCTGCAACTGCTTTGCCCATTACCTTGAAAATTCACATGGGTGTTTATCATCGTCTATGTTTTCATTCTACCTCCCTCCCGTGCGGCCCCTGTGCCCAATGTCAAGGTCAAATTACTTTGAAGTTCTTTTTTAAGTTTTTTTGGTTAAAAGTTTTTGGTTCAGTTTTTTGGTTCAGTTTTTTGGTTAAGTTTTTCGTTATACTATATCTCTGCAACTGCTTTGCCCATTACCTTGAAACTTCATATGGGTGTTTATCATCATCTATATTTTCATTCTACCCCCCTCCCGTGCGGCCCCTGTGTCCAATGTCAAGGTCAAATTACTTTGAATTTTTTGGTTAAGTTCTTTGGTTAAAGTTTTTGGTTAAGTTTTTTGGTTAAGTTTTTTGGTTAAAGTTTTTGGTTAAGTTTTTTGGTTAAAGTTTTTTCGTTATACTATATCTCTGGAAACTGCCTTAGCCCATTACCTTGAAAATTTCACATGGTGTTTATCATCACTATATTTTCATTCTACTACCCCCCCTCCCATGCGGCCCCCTGTGCCCAATGTCAAGGTCAAATTACTTTGAAGTTTTTGGTTAAGTTTTTTGGTTAAAGTATTTGGTTAAGTTTTTTTGGTTAATTTTTAGATTTAAGTTTTTAGGTTTAAGTTTTTGGTTAAATTTTTTCGTTATACACTATCTCTGCAACTGCTTTGCCCATTACCTTGAAACTTTACATGGGTGTTTATCATCATCTATATTTTCATTCTACCCCCCTCCCGTGCGGCCCCTGTGCCCAATGTCAAGGTCAAATTACTTTGAAGTTTTTGGTTAAAGTTGTACGTGTGTCCGGTTAAAGCTTTTGCTTAAGTTTTTTGGTTAAAGTTTTTCGTTATACTATATCTTTTTTTTAGTGTCCATGCCTCGCCACAAGGCGCGACATGCAGGCCGCGGCCATCTAGTTACTCAACCTTGGTTACGGTTTTTAGTCAAGCTTGTAGATGGAATACTATTGTGCATACAGACACCATACTTGGATAACTTTTTCTCATAGGGATGTACATCAATAACCCCTGACCTTTATTTTACCTTCACCTACATTTAACCTTCAATTACTTGGTTAATGTTTATAGTCAAGCTTGTATATGGAATACTTCTGGGCCTACATCAACCATACTTGGACAACTTCATCTCCTAATGATGTACATCAATAATCACTGACCTATATTTGACCTTGACCTACTTTTATCCTTGGTTGGATTACTTAGTTATCTCCCCTTGGTTACGGTTTTTAGTCAAGCTTGTATATGGAATACTCCTGGGCCTACGGCAACCATACTTGGAAAACTTTATCTCCTAGTGACGTACATGAATAATCCCTTGGTTAAGGTTTTTATGCAGGCCGCAGCCACCTTCTTTGTCAAGCTATGTGTACATCGACAACCCTCGTAGTCGAGCTATGCTGTTCTCCTACAGCTCTTGTTAGTCAAGCTTGTACATGGAATACTATTGTGCATACAGACACCATACTTGGACAATCTTTTCTCATAGGGATGTACATCAATAACCCCTGATCTATATTTGACCTTGACCTACATTTCCTCTTGAATTACTTAGTTAGTTAATTCCCCTTGGTTAAGGTTTTTAGTCAACCATTGTTAAGGTTTTTAGTCAAGCTTGTAGATGGAATACTATTGTGCATACAGACACCATACTTGGATAACTTTTTCTCATAGGGATGTACATCAATAACCCCTGACCTATATTTTACCTTCACCTACATTTAACCTTGAATTACTTAATTATTTCCCCTTTGTTAAGGTTTGTACTCAAACTTGGTTACAGTTTATAGTCAAGCTTGTATATGGAATACTCCTGGGCCTACAGCAACCATACTTGGACAACTTCATCTCCTAGTGATGTACATCAATAATCCCTGACCTATATTTGACCTTTTCCTACTTTATCCCTTGGATTACTTAGTTATTTCCCTTTGGTTAAGGTTTTTAGTCAAGCTTGTATATGGAATACTCCTGGGCCTACGGCAACCATACTTGGAAAACTTCATCTAGTGATGTACATCAATAACCCCTGACCTATATCTAACATTGACTTACATTTAACCTTGAATTACTTACTTAATTTCCCTTGGTTAAGGTTTTTAGTCAACCTTGGTTAAGGTTTTTATGCGGGCCGCGGTCACCTTGTTTGTCAATGTATGTGTACATCGACAACCCTCGTAGTTGAGCTATGCTGTACTCCTACAGCTCTTGTTGTTAAAGGCATATGAAACTGAATCCAATCAATCAATTAGTCAATCAATCAGTTTGAGATTTGAGTTAATCGTTTGTGTACATGCTTAAAAATCATTTAGTGTTCATAGATACCTGATGAGATAAACTGAATTGTAGCCAACTCGAAAAGAAACACTGTCTTATATTGGTCTATATCAGAAATGCGAAATGCTTGCAAAAGTAATAGTGGGCGGCTGGTTGGCATCGTGTGAAAAGTAAATTTAACGATGAGGTTCATCATTGCCTGATTCTCGATATCTCTGATTTGGCCCTCACGTTATACCCATTGGCATTATAAAAGTAGCACTATGAGGCTAAGTAATACTGGGAACCTGGCACCAGATCAGGTTATTCTAATTTCAGGGCTGAAGATTTATTGTTTATGTAAATATTCAGTTTTCTTTTTATTTCCTCACCATCCATACAGGTGAAATGCGGGATTTGACTCCGTTAACCCGGCTTAAAATGACGTTAGCTGTTGTCCGGCCATTCAACTGTATTAAGTGGGTGGCAGGTGGGAGCATGTGGTGGATAATTTAACTATCAGGATTAATCCTTACCGGAATCCCAACTGGAAACCTGGGTTGGCCCTCGTGTACGTCTTTGGCTTTCTTGTATGTGAGAGTTGAATCTGGTTATACCCTGTATATGAGTAATATGATTATTCCTAATCCTATTACTTTTAGGAGGAAGGGGCCAAGTGACTTTGGTGTGGTATGGACCTGGAACTAGGTCAGGTTATTCTAATTTCAGGGCTGAATCTATATTTATTTCGATGTAAATATTCCGTTCTGATTTTGTGATTTTCCCCCCAATGGAGCAGGTTGAATGTGGGATCGAACCTGTTGGCCCGGCCTTAAATTACCTTAGCTTTTGTTAAACACCATTAAACAAACAAATTAACTGTATTAAACATTAAAAAAACATTCTGTTCAGACTTTCCAGTGATACAAAGGTTGTTTCTGATCCATTGTGTACGTTCCCTTCGTATTTTGGAAATAAACGAGTTCTGATCCTCATCATTGATGTACAAATGTTTTCATTTGATACCAAAGCATAATTGAAGAAATCTGGGGGCCGTTTCACTAAACTTTGTTCGACTAAATTGTTCGTAAGTGCAAATTTAGGATCGTCTGTAAATTTTAATTGATGGATTTACATTTATTGAGCATAGGCAATGTAAATCCAATAATTGTTTACAAGAAAACATTGTTAATCTGAAATTTACAGACTATCATAATTTTGCACTAGCCCCTTTCTTCCATTGATCACTTTCAAAGAATTATTCCAATCACCCTCTTCAATTATATTGTACCGGCAACTATTTTTATTGCGTACCATATTTAATGTTTCTTTGAATCCAGTAGCTGATTTCACCAAAATTGCTAAGCATAATTATCTAGCAAAGTGTACTTTTAATATGGGAGTAATCATTTATTTTTCCCGAAATAGATTATTTCATATAGAACTAATGACTACATATATTTGATGATTAAAAGTATCCATAATTATTATACTGAATTTATTAGATTATCACAGCCAAAATGGCTGTGATAATGTAATAAATTCATTATAAAAAAAATTAAAAAAAAAATTAATAAATTTATCTGAAAAATTGAAAGTTTTCTCCAACCCGCAAAGTGTACTTAGGAAGATAAGTATACTTTGCAATTTTAGTGAAATAGGCTACAGGATGACCCGACAGCAATGTGCTTAACAGTTTTGTTTTTCATATCGTAGGTGGTGAGTGATTATTGAATAGGTTGTGTGCTTCCTTACATGTTCATAATATTACGAGTTTATTTTATTGATTTACATTTTGTATTTATGTAATGTGGTTGTAGAATGTACAACTTCTTAATAATCACTCAGATTATATGCTTCAGTAATTCCACTTCTTCGTTTGTCCCACTTCCAATCCCAATCAAAAAATGAGTATCACGCCGAGAAAATGGACCTTACACAACATTTACAACACGTATATATATGTCCTGTTCACTTGCAATCAGATATTTTTCATTTTCTGATTGTTTGTGGTGATTGGTTGGGAGCATGCGATGGGGTGATTTAACGATCAGGTTTCATCCTTACTGGAATCCCGACCGGAGACCCGGTTTTGCCCTCGGGTACATCTTTGGCATTCTTGTATGTGAGAGTTGAATCTGTTTATACCTGTTATAAGAGTAATATGATTATTCCTAATCCTATTATTTTTAGGAGTGGGTGGTTGGTCGGGAGCAAAGTGACGGGTAATTCAACGATCGGGGTTTATCCTTACTGGAATTCCAACTGGAGACCTGGTTTTGACCTCACATCAGTCTTTGGCATTTTGTATGTGACAGGTGAATCTGGTTATACCCCTTATGTGAGTATTACAATTATACGTAATCCTATTTTAGGGCAAGGGGCCATTTGACTTTGGTGTGTTATGGACCTGGCACCAGGTCCGGTTATTCTAATTTCAGGGCTGAATATAGTTTAAAGCAGGTTAAAACGGGATTGAACCCATTTGCCCGGCCTTACGTGACCATAGCTGTTGATAGGCCGTTAAACATCAATAAACAAACAAACATTACTTTTAGGGGAGGGGACAAGTGGCATTGGTGCGGTATGGACCTGGCACAAGGTTGGATCATTCTAATTTCAGGGCTGAATATATATTTTTAGCTCACCTGAGCGAAGCTCATGTGAGCTATTGTTACCGCAAAGTGTCCGTCCGTCCGTCCGTCCGTCGTCCGTGAACATTTTCAAACGTCTCCTCGGTAACCATTGGGCCTATAGTCACCAAACTTCATGGTCATGGTCCTTAGGTAGGGGGACTACGAAATTGTTAAAATGACGTCATTACGTAATCCAAGATGGCCGCCGTCTAAAAATAGCACAAATTCTTCAAAAATCTTCTTCTCAAGAACCGCCAGCCGGATTTCGACAAAACTTGGTAGGAATGATCGATGTACAATGCTCTTTCAAAGTTGTTAAAATGGTGACCCTGGGGTCAAAAATGGGCGTGGCCCGTGGGGTCGAATTGGGGTCAAATTTTATTTTTGACTGAATATGGTCATGTCATATATCAAATTAAGGTTTCAATAAGGCGATCACTCTGGTGC
Source organism: Conchocele bisecta (assembly GCA_029237695.1). Lineage (NCBI taxonomy): Eukaryota > Metazoa > Mollusca > Bivalvia > Lucinida > Thyasiridae > Conchocele > Conchocele bisecta. The sequence continues at coordinate 135,636,296 of CM055266.1, forward strand.
ATTTTTTGTCGAAATCGGATGGTTATGTCATCCAAGATGGCCGCCGAAAGGTAAAAAGGTCGTTCTTTTATTAGAGATTTCAAAATTCTTCTTCACATGAACCGCTTAGCCCATGGTAGCCAAACTTAAAAGTTATGGTCCATGGGTGAAGCCTTTTCAGATTTGTTAAAATGGAGGTCATCGCTAATCCAAGATGGCCGTCGTCTAAAAATAGCATAAATTCTGAAAAAATCTTCTTCTCATAAACCGTTAGCCGGATTACGACGAAACTTGGTAGGAATGATCGATTTACAATGCTCTTTCAAAGTTGTGAAAATGGTGACCCCGGGGTCAAAAATGGGCGTGGCCCGAAGGGTAAAATTAGGGTCAAATTTTATTTTTGACCGAATATGCTCATGTCCTATATCAAATTGAAGGTATCGATGAGGCGATTGCTCTGGTGCAATATTTGTCGGAATCGGATGATTATGTCATCCATGATGGCCACCAAAAGGTCCATTTATTCAAGATTTTGAACTTCTTTCTTTCAGGAACCACATGGCCGATGCTGGCCAAACTTCATAGGAAGTTAAGATCCTTGGGTGAAGCATTTTCAGATTTGGTAAAATGAGAGTCATCGCTGAATCCAAGATAACCGCCATCTAAAAATAGCATATTTTTTTTTAAAACACATGAACTCACTGTCACTTTCTCCTCTAGTGTTCATGGAGTCAGGTGAGCGAATTAGGGCCATCATGGCCCTCTTGTTATACCCCACCATGATAGTGGAGGGGGCATTTAGTGTTGTCCTTGTCCGCCCGTCACCAACCTTGTAAGTCGTAAAACGTTTAAAGCTCCTATACGGCTCAAGTTGCCGAATTTGGCCTCCTATTGGGTTTTCCCACACACAAATCCAACAGGTTTCTATTTACACACACTTTGAAACTGTTTGCATTCATTTTGGTACAAAAATGAGTTTGTAGTCGATGAAGATATCAATATTTGTTGATAAACAAACAGCAGGTGCGTGTTTCAAAGCCCGATCGATTTTCCGATAGACGCTCGGGTCAACTCCTCAACTCCGATTCGCGGCCGATGAATTCCGATAGCCGGAGTTTATCGACTCGCTTCCGAGCCGAAACCGTTGGGTTACGGAAATGAAATTGTCGATATTGACATTTTGCACTGAGTGGTACACAAAACAAGTTTTTGTTGTCTTCACATTGCGATCAAGATGTAAATCTCAAGGCTTGAGATGTATCTATTAGGCAGTATATGTTAGTTTTGTGTACTAAATCAGTTGCCAAGCATGTTTTTGTGTTTGAAAAAATCGGAAAATTGTAATAGTGAGCCGTTCAGGGCCTTTAAACCGTACTAGGCTACAGACTTGGTATAACCAGATTCAACTCTCACATACACGAAAGATGTACATGAGCGCCAAACCAGGTCTCCGGTCGGGATTCCGGTAAGGATGAACCCCGATCGCTAAATTACGCATCGCATGGTATGTAGCTTCCTTATCATATGATCAGTAGATGCTCAAAGTTTCTTTTGATTTTCATTTGATCCCGGTGTCATTCATTCTCCCCCTTTTCGACTTAGAATTTTCCAATTTTGGATTGTAAGTCGTAGAACTTTTAAATCCTCATACCTGAAACTTGGTATATAGCTTCCTTGTAACGAGTAGATGCGCAAAGTTTACTTCGATTTTTTATTCGACACATGGATCATGGATTATCTCCCCCTTTTCGACTTAGAATTTAGATTTGTTTTGTCTTGTAAGTCGTAAAACCTTTAAACCGTACTAGCTACAGACCTGAAACTTGGTATGTAGCTTCCTTATGATGAGTAGATGTCCAAAGTTTATTTCGATTTTTGATGCGACACCCGGGTCATGGATTATCTCCCCTTTTCGACTTAGAATTTAGCAATTTTGGCTTGTAATTCGTAAAACTTTTAATCCCTAATAGCTACTCACCTGAAACTCTGTATGTAGCTTCCTTATGATGAGTTTCCGGCCTTCGTCCAGTATTCCCGCGACTTTTCCAAGTCTATACCCCGATAAATTCCACAAAAAGGCCATTCATTCTTATAATATTTCAATATCAATCCGCGTAATGTTCATTGTATCGGCTCAAAATGTTTCTTTGACCGTAGATTTGACAGAAAAATATGTCACAAGTCATGTAGAAATATAGCTGTGCTCTTAAAAACTGTACGGTTTCTTTTGTCGCCGAGTATATATGTTGTACATTATACATGTATTTCCAATCACATTATGAAACAATTTACGTTAAAATCACATGATGACGAATGTTCCCATGGGTCCGTAACCCTTACTACGCTGAATTAAATGCTGTCGTCTGCTGGAAATGTTTTATTTTCAATATTTCTCGACAAAAACCTGGTTTTGACAGCACATGAAAATCGTCTCCAGTGGAGACGTTTCTCATGTGCTGTCAAAACCAGTTTTTTTTAAGAATTAAAGCAAAAATGAAAAACAGCAGACGGCAATTTCCGTCAACAGCGTAGGAAGGGTTAAACAAATTAATGCCATTCATTCATGGATCGTCGCTAAAACAGCTATGCCAAATGTATGTTCTGCACAGGATAAACATTCAACAATTGCCTTAAGCTGTCCTTGCAGATGTGGGAAGTGAGCTTGTTTCTCAGTAGTATATAGGGAGTCAAAATGATACCACCAAAGGTGGGAGTGTTATTAACTCTCGTTACAGCTCCCAACAGTATCGAAAAACGGTGTTTTTGTCCAATAACATAAACTAGCCACCAACACTGAAATATTTTAAACCGCGAAACCGTCTTGTTGTACGCCCACCATACTTAGTGAAAAAAATTTGAAATCGAGATCGAAATCCATGGCTTCGAAAATCCAACGAACAAAAGTACTCCCCAGCACCTTCGAAAAACCGGTTTTTTTGCATAGAGAAGAGCAGAATGAATACCACCAGATGGATACCACCAAGGACACCGTTTCCACCACCACACACACTCCCCAACACCCACGAAAAATCGGGAACGGATTTTAGAAAAACCCAAATACATCGAACTACAACGAACTACAGACACTACAACCAACTACAAACGAACGACAGATAGACTTGTCGTGGCCTCCCAAGAGACAAACAGAAATGATACCACCCATTTGTGTATTTGGACACAGAAATGATACCACCCATTTGTGTATTTGGACACATTTGGGAAAAATCTAATAAACAAAAGTACTCACCAGCACCCTCGAAAAACCGGGTTTTTTGCATAGAGAAGAGCAGAATGATACCACCAGAGGTGGCACCGTTTCCACCACCACACGACACTCCCAACACCCACGAAAAATCGGGAACGGATTTTAGAAAAACCCAAATACATCGAACTACAACGAACTACAGACACTACAACCAACTACAAACGAACGACAGATAGACTTGTCGTGGCCTCCCAAGACACAAACAGAAATGATACCACCCATTTGTGTATTTGGACACAGAAATGATACCACCCATTTGTGTATTTGGACACATTTGGGAAAAATCTAATAAACAAAAGTACTCACCAGCACCCTCGAAAAACAGGCTTTTTTTGTGGAGAAAAGCAGAATGATACCACCAGAGGTGGCACCGTTTCCACCACCACACGACACTCCCAACACCCACGAAAAATCGGGAACGGATTTCAGAAAAACCCAAATACATCGAACTACAACAAACTACAGGCACTACAACCAACACAGACGAATGACAGATAGAACTGCGTACCAGAACAATCTCGTTCTACTATTTCTTCTGGTGTAGCTCTCGGAAGCAGGACTCCGCTATTTTTCTTTTGCGTTTTTTCTGTCTCTAGGGACGCCTGTAGTTCCGCAACCTGACTTTCTAGTTCGACAACCCGGCTTTCTAGTTCGGCAGTCTGGAGTTGTGTTCTCGAGGGTGCGGTACACCGTTTCTGTTTGTGTCTGCAAAGCGTCTGGGAACTGGAGAAATGTTTTCCACAACCTTCGCACAGGAATGCAGGAGTACTGCATCTCGTCTTTCTCCCGATGTGCCGTTGCAAGTTGGTCTTCTTGGCAAAAGTTCTACCACACGTTTCGCACTCCATTTTCCCAATAGTATTTTTCTGTTCAAATGGGAAAATCACAATAATTTTTGTCTCCCAAAAGGCAAACAGAAATGATACCACCCAATTGTCCACATTTGGACTTTTGGGAAAAGTGTAGAAAAAATTTGTCTCCCAAGAGGCAAACAGAAATGATACCACCCAATTGTACACATTCGGACTTTTGGGAACAGTGTAGAAAAAATGTGTCTCCCAAGAGGCAAACAGAAATGATACCACCCAATTGTACACATTCTTGGACTTTTGGGAAAAATTGTAGAAAGAATTCGTCTCCCAAGAGGCAAATAGAAATGATACCGCCCAATTGTGTATTTGGACACATTTGGGAAAAGTGTAGAAAAAATTTGTCTACCAAAAGGCAAACAGAAATGATACCACCCAATTGTCCACATTTGGACTTTTGGGAAAGTCGAAGAAAATCGTCTCCCAACAGCAAAACAAAATCTAGACCACATCGAAAAAACAGAAAACCTCTCCCAAAGGAGGTAGAAAAATTGGAACGGAAAGACAACTCGGTACAAAACAAGAAAAGACAACTCGGAAATACAACTCGAAAAAAGACAAAGAACTTTTTTTCCAAAAACGGCTGCTCCATGTAGAACGGGTCGCGACTACCAGAGTGCTGGTGTACGGAGTCGCTAGTTTTGGTTTTTTCCTTCGGTGTACCGGACTGTTTTGTGGAGTGCACGAACTGGGCGTCGAGGTCTGTTTTGTTATTCCAGAGTCTACGGGCCTCTAGAGCCACGAATGGAAACAGTGGTCTGCAGACCGCGTACGCCACCACAGAGCCCCCCACCCCCAGCCACCACCACTTCGCATTCTCTACGGTTCTCCAGATGTCGTGCACCTCCCACCCGGATTCCGTCTGGCATTCTTCTTCCTCCGGGCACTCTTCTTCCTCCGGACACTCGTCTTCCTCCTGGAACTCGGAATCGGCATCGCCGGAAATCGCGTCCAACAGCCTGCGTTCCAGCACATCCAACCGGTTCTCCAGACGTCTCTCCATGTCGGACAGGTGCGTCGATTCTTCGAACGAGCGTGCATCTTCTAGTAGATCCGTGGGGAACTCGGTGGGGCCCGCAAAACCAGGCGCGGTCACCCTGTGTTCTACGGGGGTAGGGGTTTCTTGTTCTTCTGGGGTTTTCTTCGGGTTTTGTACTACGTTCCGCATCGACATCGTCCCAGATTTTTCGAAGACGAGAGCTCCCGATCCCGTACTTCTTTTTTGTTTCGTCGGCTGTCGACTTTCCACGGGCGGAAATAATTTCTCGAATATTTTCCGGAGACAAGTAGGTTTTTGGCATGTTTGCGAACGTTTCTATCTAGAGGGGGCATTTGTCCAACATGGAATTCCCAAATCGTTCGAAATGGTCGAAATACTTGTTCGCGGTGCTCGGATTGCTCGGATTGCGCACCAGTGTGCTCGGTTTGCTCGCCAAATTGCTCGGATTGCTCGCCAGGAAATCCAGTCCGCTCGGGAAGGTCGAAATGCCTGCTCGCGATTCCCAGGGGACTCGGGCTCTCAATTTCTAGCCAACAAGGATAGCAAAAATAGAAATTCTGGTAAGCAAACTGAGCACCCTGGAGAGCCCGAGCCCCCTGAGAATCGTGGGTGTTGGGAGTGTCGTGTGGTGGTGGAAACGGTGCCACCTCTGGTGGTATCATTCTGCTCTTCTCTATGCAAAAAACCCGGTTTTTCGAGGGTGCTGGGGAGTACTTTTGTTCGTTGGATTTTCGAAGCCATGGATTTCGATCTCGATTTCAATTTTTTTTCACTAAGTATGGTGGGCGTACAACAAGACGGTTTCGCGGTTTAAAATATTTCAGTGTTGGTGGCTAGTTTATGTTATTGGACAAAAACACCGTTTTTCGATACTGTTGGGAGCTGTAACGAGAGTTAATAACACTCCCACCTTTGGTGGTATCATTTTGACTCCCTATATACTACTTTCTCTGCATTTATGATATGACAGACAGTTAATTACTTCACAAGTGTTATGGCATATATGTTTAATGGCACGATAACATATTGTTAGTGTTAATTATTCTGTGCACTAAATTCAAGGTGTATGATCACGTTGTACTAACAACAACAACAAGTACCGATTCAATGTACGTATTATTTTATAATGTGCTTATTACGTAACGGATTTTGATGAAATATGGCGCATCAAACGCATCTTGTTAAGCTGCATTTTGTCGTCTCTTTATTTTCGCCCAAACCTCTGTCGTTTTTGCGAAGAATCGATTTCCGTGTCTCCGACACGGAAATCGATTCTTCGCAAAAACGACATAAGTCTGTGCCAAACTCCCTAGACCACCAAATACAGCTCATGAAGACGCGTTTGCTGCGACATATTTCATCAAAATCCGTTGCATATTAAGGAAAATATAAAATAATACTTACTTTGGAGTGGACGATGTTGTTGTTGTTGTAACCACGTGATCATGCACCTTGAGTGTTATGGTATATATGTTTAATGGCACGATAACATATTGTTAGTGTTAATTATTCTGTGCACTAAATTGTGATTTGAGTCCTCGTCCTCTTAGAATGTACAAATCATTAGTCGGTTTCATCTCTAGTAGCGTGTGACGCATGAAATATAACTCAAAATGTACAACATAATTATATTTCACAGATATGTGATGGATGTGTGTTTTCACCCTGTTTGTCTGTCCGTCTGTCTGTCTGTCTGTCTGTCTGTCTGTCCGTTTATTTTTTGAAAGTCTTTGTAAGAGTTTCTTAAATCGCCTATAATTTATGTTTGACTTCAGCTAAAATCTTCATATTGCACACATACATTACTTAGTAACTATACATCCTTCCACATTAACCCTTTGAACACGAAATCCCGCTATAGCGGTTTATGCAAAAAGTGCAGATCCAGATGAGCCAGCTCGTAACGAGCCGTCTCATCAGGATCTGCACTTTTTGAAAGTAATTTTAATATTGCTTAGAACAAAAACACCCGCTTTTCATAAATGGATGTATCTGAAAATCAGGCTTTGTGACCATTGGATTGGTCAGAACATTAGCATATCACAGTCCATTACAGTTCCTTAGGGTTGAAAGGGTTAATAAAAAAATACCACCTCTACTGGTCGTACGTCAGACCGTCTGTCTGTTTATTTATTTAAAAGTTATTGTAACAGTTTTTAAAATCACCTATAATTGTATCCCCCGGACTCCGTCGGGGGATACTATGGGTTTGACAGCGGGCCGCGTCCGCCGCAGACACTTCTTGTCCGGAGCTTAACTCGAACACCCTTTGGAATATTTTTCATGAAACTTCACACATGTATAGACCACGACCCGAAGGTGTGTCGCGCACAAGAATGACAACTCTTGCATAGCTAATTTTTTAGTTATCTCCCTTTTTTGTTTCGAGCACTGATTTCGTGCCCGGAGCATAACTCGACCACCCTTTGGAATATTTTCATGAAACTTCACACATGCATAGACCACGACCCGAAGGTGTGTCGCGCACAAGAATGACAACTCTTGCATAGCTAATTTTTTAGTTATCTCCTTTTTTTGTTTCGCGCACTGATTGAGCTTAACTCGACCATCCTTTTGAGTATTTTGATGAAACTTCACACATGCAATTAGACCACGAACCGAAGGTGTGTCGTGCACAAGAATGACAACTCTTGCATAGCTAATTTTTTAGTTATCTCCCTTTTTTGTTTTCGCGCACTGATTTCCTGTCCGGAGCATAACTCCACCACCCTTTGGAATATTTTCATGAAACTTCGCACATGCATAGACCACGACCCGAAGGTGTGTCGCGCACAAGAATGACAACTCTTGCAGAGCTAAATGTTTTAGTTATCTCCCTTTTTTGTTTCGCGCACTCTACAAACTGGACATTAATGCATGCAGACCAGTTATCTCGTGTGCTCTGTACATCTTACTTGTAGAGAGAACAATAGCCTTCTCTGGTTGAACAATAGTGACTGGGAGAACCATTCACCTGTGCATGCGCTAGCATGTGCAACTGACCACTGACCACTTACAGGTAATTTATACAGGCAAATGATTATATTACATTTCCGTAAACTGTGTTGAAAATATTGTGGCAATATGTCTACCTGTGCAGATATGATATGTAGATAAATATAGGACTATTAAAAAAAATTCTGGGCTCCAGTAGCGAGCATTATTTTTTTTTAATTTACATTTTTTTTTAATTCTTTTTTTCCATTTTTTTTTACAATTCTTTTTCAATTTTTGTCTAGTAGCATAAGGTCGTAAGTGCTATATACGGACTATGATCATATAATACAACAATTATTGACTAGTGAGCCATAGAATATATTCTATGGTTCACTAGTCAATAATTGTATATGTTCGGGCCAGTGAAAATTGCTTTCGGGCCTAGGCTCGAGGTCAAGGCGGGACAAAGCGAGACATTTCCGCGGAATTCTTGTTATTTTTAATTTTTAAGCTTATTTTTTCAATTTCTTTTTCAATTTTTTTTCTCAAATTTTGTCTAGTGGCATAAGGTCGTAAGTGCTATATACAGACTATTATCATATAATAAAACCATTATTGACTAGTGAGCCATAGAATACAATCTGATATTCTATGGCTCACTAGTCAATAATTGTATAATATGTTCGGGCCAGTGAAATTTGCTTTCGGGCCCAGGCTCGAGGTCAACGCGGGACAAGGCGAGGCATTTGATTCCGCGGAATTCTTGTTTACTTATCTCCCTTTGTTGTTTCATGCACTGATTTCGTGTCCGGAGCATAACTCGAACCCCACCCTATGGAATCATGAAACTTCACACATGCATAGACCACGACCCTAAAGGTGTGTCACACAAGAATGACAACACTTGCGTCGTTAATTTCTTAGTTATCTCCCTTTGTTGTTTCGTGCACTGATTTCGTGTCCGGAGCATAACTCGAACACCCTTTGGAATATTTTCATGAAACTTCACACATGCATAGACCATGACCCTAAAGGTGTGTCACGCAAGAATGACAACTCTTGCATAGCTAATTCTTTAGATATCTCCCTTTTGTTTTTCTGCGCACTGATTTGGTCTCCGGAGCATAACTCGAACACCCTTTTTTCAAACTACTTGTGTATCTGGGGAGGGGGATACACATGCGCTTGTCGACAAGCGTCCATTTCTAGTTTATGTTTGCCTTCAGCTAATATCTTCATATTGCACACGTGCATTATAGGAATGAATGGCCTTGTTGTGGAATTTATCGGGATATAAACTTGGAAAAGTCACGGGAATACTGGACGCAGGTCGGAAGGCCTCGTCCAGTATTCCCGCGACTTTTCCTTTTAAGTTTATATCCCCGATAAATTCAACAAAAAGGCCATTCATTCCTTATAATTCCAGCATTTGAAATAAATTCATCAAGAAAATGTGTTTATTTTCCGTTTTTTTAAGAATTATTTTAACTTCGCCTCACGGTTACGGAAAGTAGTTCGGCGTGGGAGTTTACTGGGATATACATTGTGGACAGAGACTTGCTACGGGCCAATCAAATGTTAGGGAATTGTGTAAATATTTTTGTGCTGGAATTATTACTTAGTAATGACACATCCTTCCACATTAATGCAATTACCCACGCTACTTATCGTACGTCCGTCCGTCTGTCTGTGTATTTGAAAGTTTTTGTAAGAGTTTCTCAAATAGGGACCCTAAGTGCGTCGACAGACCACATTTTCTAGGTCTTGGAAGCTTATACAACATTGTTTGATATACATTTGTATATGGACTATCTACACATTCTACAGTATACAGTGTCAATCATCACGTCAGTCCACGCACACATATTCTTATAGCAATACCTGTATTATAGTAGTGGCAGAGACGAATTGTGGTCTGTGGATAGAGATTTGGAGTTCAATTCCCAACACAGGCGTGAGATAATACTAGTGTTTCGGATGAGACTAAACCGATGTCCCGTCTTTATATGGCCTTCGTTGTTTCTGAATTGTGAGTGGCAGCTGGGAGCATGCGATGCGTAATTTATAATTAGCGACCGGGTTCATCCTTACCGGAATTCCGACCGGAGACCTGGTTTGGCCCTCATGTACGTCTTTGGCTTTCTTGTATGTGATAATTGCATCCGGTTATACCCCTTTTTGAGTAGTATGATTATTCGTAATCCTATTACTTTTAGGGGAAGGGGCCAAGTGGCTTTGGTGTGGTATGGATGGACCATTATTTCAGAGCAAATGTTTTTTCGATGTCAATATTCCGTTCTGATTTTGGACCCCCCCCCCCCCCCCCCCCCCCCCCCCCCCCCCCCCCCCCCCCCCCCACCCCCCCCCCCCCCCCCCCCCCCCCCTATGCACCGGGTTGAATATGGGATCGAACCCCGAACCCGTTAGCCCGGCCTTAAATGACATTAGCTGTTGATAGGCCGTTAAACACCAACAACAAACACACTGAATTGTTAACCCATTCACTTTAACTTTATGATAGTAGCATAAGTGCATATATAATCCATTTTCCATATTGCATTCAATACAGTATATGCAGTATATCCTGTGTATGCACACACAGGTGGAAGACTCGGACCTATGACACCAAAAAAAATGCCTATTAAAAAAAATCCCATTACCCCACCCACTTGGTCTCGTACAGTACATAACGTTAATTCAAGGTGAGCATAAATAGCGCTATTATAGAAAGAGCCCTCTTTTTTCCGGCTCGCACAAACACAATAAACATCGATTAAATGTATGAAATATGTCTCTGGCAATCGATAAAGGTATTAGGTGTGTGAATATACTCACTTCAAATCGCTGTTTTCAAATATTTATTGAGTATTCGCGTTTTGATTACCCCATCCAAAGCGAAAGTTGCGTGTACGAAAGAATCTCACACAGAATCGGAGGCCGTCCGGCTGGATTATCGGTCATATTGGCCGATAGCTGATCGCCAGCTCAAACTAAAGTCGTGCACCATGATCATATACATTAGAGACTCCAACCATACAAAGTTCGTCCAATTGTGATCGTTCGCCGATCTAAAAAACACTTTTTTCTATAATTTCGTTCATTATCTGGAACTGGGTCAATGCACTATCTTCCATAATACAACCACCGAAGCGTCTATGTAAGAACATCTCTGATTGGTTAAACCTAAAAATAGACGCGAGGACTTTCCCTTTTCAGGGTTTCCGGAAGACATAATCTGATAGTACGCGAATCATGAAAGAAAGTCAATAAAATTAGAAAAAAAGTGTTTTTTTAGATCGGCGAACGATCACAATTGGACGAACTTTGTATGGTTGGAGTCTCTAATGTATATGATCATGGTGCACGACTTTAGTTTGAGCTGGCGATCAGCTATCGGCCAAATATGACCGATAATCCAGCCGGACGGCCTCCGATTCGTGTGAGATTCTTTCGTACACGCAACTTTCGCTTTGGATGGGGTAATCAAAACGCGAATAACTCAATAAATACTTGAAACAGCGATTTGAAGTGAGTATATTCACACACCTAATACCTTTATCGATTGCCAGAGACATATTTCATACATTTAATCGATGTTTATTGTGTTTGTGCGAGCCGGAAAAAAAGAGGGCTCTTTCTATAATAGCGCTATTTATGCTCACCTTGAATTAACGTTATGTACTGTACGAGACCAAGTGGGTGGGGTAATGGGATTTTTTTTAATAGGAATTTTTTTGGTGTCATAGGTCCGAGTCTTCCACCTGTGTATGCACATGGATATTCGAGCGATTTGAACAAAGGGACACACACATACATGCATATCATCAGAGATCGTACCAGCTTATACTTTAGCATAATACACTGTTCGAATCAATTAAAGGCACATGCCCACTCAGTAGGTTATAATATAGGGAGACAGATATCTTTTTTATATTCTGTTGATATGACATTTTCTCGCAAAATAACATTCATTCACCATTACCCCACGTATTGATTGGCATTATTATACATTTTAGATCAGACGTAAATTTACACACTGATATAAGGGGCGATAACAGTGTTTCCTTAAAATGTTAACGGATACTATTATTTATTATCTGTATTTATTTTTTTGGTGTGCAATGATCATACTTTATAATCTGTCAAAAATATTATTTTGTTCAGGTGACGCATTTAATTAATATAAATAATTAATAAATTGCATGCCTCATTTGCATATGAAAATAGCATGATACCACCGCGAGTCGCTATCAGTAACATAAATATTAACTAAAATGATTATAACTGTATAACGGGCACTAGTAATTTTTAGAAATGGTGGAATAATTACACAATTATTCATTTATTTAATTCCTATAAAGAACATAGTGTGACTACTGAGTGGGCATGTACCTTTAAAGGAGCGCAGAAATAAAATAAATTTTGGTAACGATAACTATAGATATTTTAGAAAGTCACTTAGTACACCCGAGCATATGAATTTGTTCGGGTTTCACAGAATTGTCAATCTTATTGTGTGTCTGGGAAGCCGTCAAACCGGCTTTCTAGCATCACACCCCTATACAATTCTGCACTTTTTGAGCGGGGTCACATTACTGTTTCCCGAATAATTATGCCAGAATGCGTTTTACGCGCCTATTTCATTTCTTGTTGCTGTGTGTGTGTGTCCACCAGTGCTGTTCGATGCCACGTAGAGGTTGTGGATGTTACACTGGCGGTGCAAATGTTGGAAGACGACCTGTCGCAGAGGGTCATCGCAGCAACCATGGACGTGTCTCGAAGCGCCATCGCCATTGTGATTTTTCACAATTGCGAAAAGTCCGAGGGTGGTATACTTCAAAATGGTGCCAAACATTCATCCAGTGGGTTACAGAGCGCAGACATACGGCATAGCACTCGTAATTGAATGCAGTTTCATAAACAAATATGTATGCAAAAAGCCCACAGGGGGGTGGGGGGAGGGTTTCCATTTCTGGCTGACGGTCTATATGTTAACGATGAATCCATCTATACGGATTCATATCTTACTATTGGATCTGGCCGAGATTCACACCTGGTGCTCAATAATCCGGAGTAGTTACCGCATCAGAACAGTTATTCAGTGATGAAAGTGTGTATTGTAGTTTGTTTCAGTATATACGGTACTGCCCCATACAGGTGCATTTCCATCTGTATATAACATTACTGAACGGGCGCAAAGCGCAATATAGTATACAAAATAAACAGGAACAGTCACATATATTTATACATGTATACACCACATTTGTGAAGCATTTATATTTGAAACATTAAGGACCAACCACATTTGATCAACGTCTCCACATTTACCAACGAAAACATTTGTATAAGTGCTCGTGTGTTTGTAATCGAAAATTAAATAAAGTTAACTGTTATTTACTTTCCTTTGAAAGTGTCGACTTCAAGCATAGCTAAGCAGCCATCCATCTTCAGGTTCCTTTCAACAGTTTCAATTCCCCAGACGTTCCATCGAGTTCAACCATATCACCAGTCTTGAAAACCTTAGTTGCTCCAGCCACGGAAACAATGCATGGTATACCATATTCTCTTGCAATGACGGCACCATGAGAAATAAGACCGCCAACCTCTGTTACCAACCCGCCAAGCATGGGAAAGTAGGGTGACCAACCAATACAGGTCGTCCGTGTAATCAATATTTCCCCGTTCTGAATTGTGTTTGCTTCCGTCAGTTTCAGAATAACCCGAGCTCGAGCTTGTATTTTACCACGACATACTGGGAGGCCCATCACTGTCAGCGAAGAGGGCAGTTCTGGCAAGATGCTGCTTACATCAGCTACTCTCGGCATACCGGAGAAGATCATTGGGTACGTGATTGCATCTTGTATATTGGTAACATTCAACCTGCGCTTCGCTCTCCTTATCAGGGTAAGGTGACCGTGTTTCTATCAGCTCCCCCAATTCCTCGTGGGTAAAGTAAAATAGAAGTTTCTCTTCCGGGATCCTCCCTTCCCGGACCATTTGTCCCGCTAGTGTCCAATAGCCACGCTTGATGCGTCTATTGCTTTTATTAGCGTCGACTTGCCATTTTCTCTGGCAGAAACTCCGCTCCTTGCATATGGAATAATTATCTTTCTCAGTAGACATTTCTTCAGTGCCGTCAATTCGGTTTCCATATTGTCTACAGCAATCAATCCAACACTGAGAGCAGACCCTTTCTGTTGATGGTTAAGGGACTGACCTCCTGCAGCCATTTGCTGTATTAGTTCGCCATCAATGGTATTGGGTTCCATCTTGCCCACGGATTTTTTGGCGCCAAAATCTGAACTCCATTGGGCCTTCTGTGACCATGCAGTTCCAAAAATGTTTTCATATGCCGTTTTCTAGGTTAGCATTGTCGCCATGTACGATGAGGCCCATGGGAGTTTGTCTACTGAAGCAGGTGATGGAAAGTAATCCCTTAATTATTGACTCCTCTGATTATTAGTTTTGGGGCCCCCCCCCAATTTTATTTTTCAATAGATCGAGGAATGTCAACGCTCCCTACATCTGGACAGCCGCGAGCAGCAGTGCCAGGTCCGACTTTACTCGCAGTGGCATTTCTGTCTGTACTGTGTCACACATCAATACCTTTATCAATATTGCCGCCCACTTCGATGATTCATTCAGCATGAATAAATAGCCATACCACACAGTTCCCACAAAGCAAAGTGTATCGTACATCTTATCATACTGATCTCTTGCTATAAGACGCTCTTCAAATGTAATCAAATGCGCCTTGTTCCAGAACTTGTTGAAGTATTTTGTTATTCGTTTAGCACTGATAAATGACAAAATGAATAGAATATATTTCCTTAATGAACTAGAATGGCTTTCTCCGAAACATTCTAGCACCTTGTCATCAGTGTTTTCCCTGATAACCTGTCCTGTGAAAGCGAGTTCAACATCCATCTTATTGCCGAATAGTTTGATACTCGTGTAATCCCATGCAGTTAAATTAACAAGGAAGCGCTGAGTGAATAAAAGTGCTGCCACATCAGGAAACTGGGGGTAATGTGTCCTGCTGATTTTACTATGGTATTTCTTTATCCCACTTTCCGTCAGCATATCTTGGGAAACGCTGCTGAGAGGACAGCAGATTTCAGGAAATACTTCAGCAGTATTGCACGATGTGATAAACATCTCATCAGATACTATAGGACTTTCAAACTCGTGCGTTATATCCTCGTCAGTCTCCATATCTGTCATAACGATGGCTCTAGATTGCAAAATGTATATTACATTATTTTTCAGTGCCCATTCAATATCCTGCGGAACATTATCAAATTCCTTTTCTATCTGCAGTCCTACCTCGCAAATGCGCAACACCTCGTTATTTTCGAGACAATGCTCGTTAGCCTCATTCTCACTGGTGGTGATCCTTTGTACTCCGCCATTTGGATTAAGTACCAACGTGTGCAGTTTGTCCCCGGCAACGTACTCAACAATGTTGATGTGTCCTCTTTTATGGCGTCTAATACGGATCGTGTCCGGATCCACACTGCCAGACACGACCGCCTCTCCAATCCCAGGAGCTGCACTGGCCACCATCAAACATGGGTTGCCTGTAATTGGACAGTGATGCACTAGGCTAACAAATTGAATGATAAGGATATAGGGCCGTTTTGACCTACGTATACAAAAAAGATACTAGTAATATGCATAGTAATGGAATTACTTCTGGCACACGTGTGCTTATAACATCTCTGTTCGATGACATACACATAAGGAATATATGAATACAGTACATAACACCCCCACTCACCACACTAATTGTACCCCGGTATACATGGCCCGTAGCATTCAAGCGAACTAGTGAATGGCAGGTGGGAACATGCGATGGGTAATTTAACGATCGGGATTCATCCTTACCGGATCCCGACCGGAGACCTGGTTTAAGTCTCAAGTACGTCTTTGGTTTTCTTGTATCTGAGAGTTGAATCTGGTTATACCCCTTATATGAGTAATCATACCGGTATTACTTTTAGGGGAAGGGGTCAAGTGACTTTGGTGTGGTACGGACCTGACACCAGGTCAGGTTATTCTAATTTCAGGGCTGAATATATATTTATCTCGATGTAAATATTCCGTTCTGAATTTGGGATCCCACCCAATGCAGCAGGTTAAATTCGACATCAAACCTATGTACCCCGCCTTAAATTACCTTAGTTGTTGATACGTTAAATACCAATACATCAACTCAATCGTAGTCAAATACTATTTGCTCTGCGCGTCCTGGCGGCGGCACTGGTGTTAAGTGAGTCCCTGATCTATTTCTGTAATTACAACGTTACCTGTAGTTGGGTCGTTGGTAAAGAGCACGCCGGCCGTGTCAGCCGCCACCATGGTCTGGATAAGGACGGCGATTGGCTCAGTCAGTAGCTGTCCATTCTGGCGCCGGTATTCAACTACCTGCCGGGTAACACCACAGACACAGATACTCAAATATGCGTAACAAGTTTGCATGTCGCCCTGTGAAACATTGTAAGCAATCGGGTTAATTTAATGACACTTTTGTTGTACGCCCTTGTGACAAAGTACGACTGACTCACTAAACAATTTTTTTGTGTGGATATATGGTGTTCTGAAACATAGTATAACCTTAAACAAAATATACCCGTGAATATGCAAAACTATACAGATACATACCCGAAAATCCAAAGACGAAGCCCAACATTTGAGAAGGGCACCATGCAACTGATCCAGACCACGGACGCCGAGTACAGTGTCTAGTTGTCCAGCGGAAGACAGCTCACTGCCATCTTCGCTTAATGCAGACGACCTCACTGCCAATGAAATGTCTTCTTCATAACCCAAATATTGCGTCAGGCATTGCCTGATATCACTCTTCACACATTCCTGTAACTGCGAGTCCATGCAAGCCTTGACTGCATTGGAACAACTGAGTTGAAGTTTCTGTAACGTGAAATTCTCAAGACACACATGTATTTCTTCTATTGCTTCTCTTAGCTGTTCATTGTGGTAGACATGGTGTTGAAATGCATTCACGGTTACACAGATTCCCGTTGGTACCTGAAACCCAGACTGTGCCAGAACTCCCAACGACGCACATTTTCCTCCACAAAGTCGCCTGTTTGTGGTCCTGTAATCTTCCAAATGTAAACTCATCATATCATCGTCACTTCCATCAAATAGGTTGTGTGAGAGTTTACTACAGTCTAATTCAGCAGGTAAATGAAAGTCATGATGTTTGCGGACAGTTTCTACGCCGTAACAAACACGACCGTCCATTTCAAACTTGACAAAATTTGTGCGATTATTGTTCGCTTTGTCAAACACATCGTGCTTTCTGGCAGTAAGTTTTAAACTATACATCCTGTTACTTGTTCGTAACATCACTGTTGTAGGTCGGTTTTGCGAAATGTCTGCGTCGATATTGTACCGGACATCGGCCACGTGGCTCGCACTAATTGGATACGTTACAAATCCGAATGAACGCGATATGTTACGGCCTTGTAGTGATTTACTGTACATCACCTGTAACCCTTTCACTTCTGTTATGAGATATGTGGAGCATACTGACTCGATAGTTTCTTTAGTCCCGGCAGAAATCAGCTCTCGCCGTTTGCAGCTCATAAGCCTTATATTTTCTGGCTCGTGTCCTTCAATGTGTATCCTTCCCCATAGTTGGCCCCACTGCTCGTAGCATACCCGTGTATTGCTATGTATCGGTGCCTTAATTCCAGGGTACCCCTGTCCTGCCATCAACTTGGCCAGTTGCCATGTGGTCGGTGTCGTCCACTCATTGAAGGGATCAGAGGTGCATTGCCAATAAAGGGAAATAACTCCATGGACATGCGCACAGCTGTCGTCTGATCCGACTGTTTCTAGTGGACCATTGAATTGTACTCGCCAGTGTTTCATAGCCTTGTCAATACGCAGAGACAACTTTGATCCGCTCATTGTCTTGTCGGCCGTCCCACAAATGACATTGTCATTCTCGTACCGGAATGTGCCGACGCCAGGAACCTCAGCCAACACGTGGCTGTAAGTGTTTGTTCTGTCTTTGCGTGACTGACGCTGTATCCGAAATGAAAGCCAACATCCACAGGAATTGAAACCCACAAATTCGAGGACATCGCCAACATCGTCTGGCAGACTGGTTATCTCGTCCAGTGCGTCTGGTATACCAGGAAGATTTATCCGTATCAGTCGTCGCTTTCTGCAGTATTGTAACACATGATTTACAAAAGATGTGTATGATCCCCATCTGAATAGACACAGTTGTATGTAGAAGAAAACCGTTTGGATGAATGAGAACATCTTAACTGTATTTGTTGTATTGTTACATTATTACCAAGGCATCAATGTTTGTTATTGCTGTTGAACGTTCTTGGACTGTATAAATACTTCAACAAAATGTGGTATGATGTACCTGAAGATAGATAAAATAATAGCAAGTGAAACTTAATGATTTTGATGAGTATACATGCATAATACGTACATACAATAATTATGTTTTTTTCGCATTCAATTTGCCGCTTTCAGTTACACGAAGGCGGAAAATATCGATAGAACGAACCGCTGTCAGGCTATAGATAGATAGATAATGTATTTTAAAGTGCAACCTGTTGCATACTAATATAACAGTACTACATGTTTGATTACTGAACAGCCGTCCTACAGAGGCTTATGATTCACTGACATATATATTATATCACCTATAAAACAAGAGAATCTTTACATTACTACGTACAAGATACAATATTTTATTTCCAATTATGGGTCCACAAGAGACAAATAATTTCATACTTTGATTATAATGATTTGAAAACTGTGCAATATGGAGCAAGTGTACATGCAAATAGAAATAACTGAATTAGTAGCAGTAGTGATGAACAGCCACATGCCCAGTGACGAAAATTATACGTGTAATACTGTCAAATGGACAACCAAGTTAACTATTGTGAGGATCATATTATAACCTTCAAATATCCAGAATACATGTATTATCAAATTATAAATATATATATATATAGATTAAGATTAATTACCGTTACTAAATGCTTTGATTAAGAAATGACCAAATGCTCTCAAAATTGTTGTGTTTTCACAAGATAGTAACCAAATGAACTGATTTGATAAGGATCGAGAGACCACTAAAGTTAGGGCATGCTACACGTCTCATTAATACAGCTCTCTCTCTCTATATATATCATAATGCTGACACTGAAACAGGAAATGCATTTCATCTTCAACATAGTATACAAGTATTTTGTATGTTGCGGCTATGAGTACTATGCGACGCATCATGGAAGAAGTGTATAATAGTAACATATACTGCCACTGTGGCGCCAGATACAATAAATACTACAATTATAGTTTCTCGCCTTCTAAACCTTAATGTCAGTAGTATATATACAGCGACATACTCACACATACATAATGCAGACTTCATACCCATGAAGTCTGCATTATTGTCTGTGTGAGTATGTCGCTGTATATATACTACTGACATCAACGTTTAGAAGGTGAGAAACTATAACTTTAGTATTAATTTTAAAATTAGTCGTTTTGGCACCATCCTAATACTTTAGCAAAACTGTCAATTGCAATTACAATCATTGTCAAGGAAGTCATAAACAATAGTTATATATCAATGTGTATTTCGCTAGTAAAACAGCCCTTCGTCGTTCTGGTATTTATTGCCGCGATATAGTCCGCACATTGACGTACGTCCGTACGGGTTAACGTTTTTGGTTAAAGTTTTTGATTAAAGTTCGGGCGCGACATGTGGGCCGCGGCCATCTAGTTATTCTTGGTGCCACTGGACATTGTGGAAATCCTTTAGTCTTTCAAAGTTGTGATTGTCAGAAAAATGCATGTCAAGCCCGCCGAATGATCGTTTTTAACATTATGTGGCTAAAAATTAGGAATTTCGTCGGTGAATTTCGTAATCAGTCATATATATTTAGATTTTCGATGACCTTGATCTGACTGATTTTAACAAAACTACTTAGTATAAAATAAAATGCACAGAGGAGACAAATGCACCCATAAAACATAAATATAACGTAATTAATACACAGTGGTAGCAGCACGCCACTCGCACACAGTTACTAAAGCCGATGATACTGCATGTGATGAATTGCTCTCGAATATAGATTTATTAGAACGTAATAGGTTACCAGAAGACCATTCTAAATATAAACATTATGGCGTGTAACATCGAATTATCATTTCACACGACCTTGACAACTCGTCTATAAACCTTACAAAAAAAACGGTTATAATTTACATATTATAGGAATGAATGGCCTTTTTGTGGAATTTATCGGGGTATAAACTTGGAAAAGTCGCGGGAATACTGGACGAAGGCCTTTATAATTCCAGCTTTTGAAATAAATTCATCAAGAAAATGTGTTTATTTTCCGTTTTCTCAAGAATTATTTTAACTGCGTCTCACGGTTACTGAGATATAAATTTTGGACCGAGACTTGCTACGGGCCAATCAAATGTTAGGGAATTGTGTAAATATTTTTGTGCTGGAATTATTCTGATGTATATTCCTATTTTTCATGAAATTAATTAATGAACACTTAGAGGTTAATACATGTACGTGGCTTGTTTGATATCGGCCTAGGTATCGGCCCGAGGTAACTTTGTATCAGCCTGATACCGAAGGTCGAAGGCTGATACTAAGTTACCGAGGGACGTTACCGAGGCCGATATCAAACAAGACACGTATTAACGTCTTTATTACTTAGATTAGATTATCAATTTCAATATCAATCATCCGGCAGTTGTGACAATCCTATATTAAAATCAATACCGTTATCCATGATTGAATGATGAAATACAGACCCTACAAATTTAATTTCCCGGCATTTGTCAAAATTTACGCAGCCGATAAAGTAAACATACGCAATGCGCATGCCCAAAGGAACTGGTTTAATACGCGCGCGATACATGGTATCGGACTGGAAACGACGGTATCAGACTAGTAACGATGGTATCAAACTAGAAATGGCATTAGCAGACTAGAAGTTTCAATATCAGACTGGAAAACACGCCGTATCAGCCTGGACTGTGTATGTTATTGCTGTAGACAAATACAGGCAATTTCTAGGCAAACATTTATATCTAAGTAATAATCGTACATCCCAAGTAGCGTATATACGATACACATAGTTTATTGGATTCAATCCCTTTATGATTTAGCCGGGGAGTTGTTTGTACAAGCTCGATTTTGCATACCCACGTACTTTGTCCAAACTGGTGAAATATTACACACATCGCATACTAGCATGAATACTGAAAACTTGACAGGTCAAACGTTACTATGCGATAGCATACTTTCTTACCTTTTATCCCTCAATCAGTGCATAGCTGCCTTTCTCGTATACTTATATACGTAAACAAATAGACGACCGGTTGACACAGACGTAGCTTACATCGCTTGCTACGAGCACACCTAGAAACAAAATTGCTACCTCACTGCGATATTCTCCGCTATAGGTAACATATCGTAGGCGATTTATTGTAGCTAGAGCACACACTTAGCCTATATCGGTCATAGGTCACGATTCAGCAAATCCCGACTTGTTAACTTTATATCTAGCCGTCAATTAAATTAATAATATTTGTATGTGACTGGATAAATGTGGCTTATGGGTTTGCGACCAGTGTAGATCCAGATCAGCCTGTGCATCCGCACAGTCTGATCAGGATCTACACTGTTCGCCGTTCTATCATTGAAAGACCCACCATGCTTCAAGACAGATCAGTATCAGGCTACAGGGGTATGCTATTAGATCAGGAGCTACACTGATCACAAATATCATATGTCCCATTTCTCCAGTCACAGCCACATATGATCAACATACGCACCCGTGGGCCACATGTGGAAGACTCGGACCTCTGACACCAAAACATGCCCATTACAAAAATTCCATTACCCCACCCACTTGGTCTCATACAGTACTATGTTCTATTATACATTACACAAAATCCATTACCCCTCCCACTTGGTCTCATACAGTACTATGTTCTATTATACATTACACAAAATCCATTACCCCTCCCACTTGGTCTCATACAGTACTATGTTATATTATAGAACATAGTACTGTATGATATCAAGTGGGTGAAGTAATGATTTTTTTGTAATGGGCATTGTTTTGTGTCATAGGTCCGAGTCTTCCACCTGTGCCATGGACGCGAAAATTAATCAAAGTTCCTGTTCACAAGTCCTTATCATGCTAATCATGCTAATGCATGCATGGTTTGCCAACCAACCATGAACGGGTACGGGTGCATATGCTGGCTTGTACCTACCGCTATTGCAATAAGTCTATTATGTTATGTTTGTATTTATAAACTACACGGTTGACTTGTATTCACATATAATACTGTTGCATTCCGATATAGTGGCAAGGGCAAAGGTCACAGGAGATTCCATATCGAACCGTAATAGGTAAAGCAGAGGCGGATTCAGGGGGGGGGGGGGGGGGGGGTGGGGGGGGGGGGGATGGCTCAGGCCCCCTCCTTCAGAAATCCAGATATTTTTATATTTTTTTACGAAATATTGTTTTACACATAGATTGTATGGACTGTTATGATCTTCAAATATATGAAAAAAATGCAGTAGAATGCTGGAAATGGCTTCCTCAATTCAAAACATTTCGGGGGGGGGGGGGATATCCGAGGGGGTGTATGCCCCCGGACCCCCTAGGCAACTCCCTCGCTTCGCTCAGTCGACGAACGAGCATACCTCGTTCAAGTTCCATGTGCCCCCCCCCCCTTGGTGAAATCCTGGATCCGCCACTGTAAAGTAGGTGTGTTATAAATGCAAAACTGATATTAGCATGACGATGTAGCATGCATGTCACCAATGTTGGCCCGAAACGTTGTTTGATAGTGAAATATGTATTCAGTAAATGAATTGCGAACACCGTATGCCCTAATCTGACTGCGTGATGTGCATCCTGATATGTGACGCTATAAACCCAGTGCACACGTCACATGTACCCTTTTGTCAAACTCTATCTAAGACATTTTCGTAAAAGTGAGAAAACGTTGAATCTGTTATATGAATACAAAAATAATAATTTGTTTGAGGCTCGAACTCGCACAAATGGAAAGCAGGTCGAATGCATTTACCGAGCACTCTACGAACCTGAGCTATGCGGACAATAACGCTAATATTTGCGGACGACTGCGCAATCAAAATGAATCAATTATCGAAACGTTTCATGTTTTCAAATATGGCATTTATTGTGGTTTTCAATCGCCCGTTTCACCAGTCAACAAGTTGGTAATTTAAATTATCTCCTAAGCTATCGGGAGCATGCATTTTTCCAGCTCTAAACTGCTCTAGATAAGGCGTCGATTCGGCCACCTAAAATGGCTGCAAACGGCTACATACCTAGAAAGCTATAATAGACATAGTCCACTGACATAATGACGTCACGTGCCCTTAGTAGTATCTAGGTTTTCAGTGATTTATAGTATAGTCCGCAGACGATAACTTGCTACTTGTTTACAAACAAACCGGTCATAAACAAAACACAGAATAGGTGAGACAGGTAAATATACTCGTGCCAGTATTCCTTTTCAATATTGATTTTCAGACCTGTCTGTCATCAAGTCTTATGTAGTCGAGGGTTAGAGTGTCTGATATCAATGCCGTAGGTAGTGAGTTCGAATCTTAGTTTTTCATATTTATAGACACATATCTTTTTATTTGTTTATATTTTAATTTATATTTCTTTTTTATGTGTGTTACTCGTACAAATTACATTAACTAAGCATGAGATAAATTACATGTAGGACGTTAGTCTCACTTTGAAGAAAACTAATAACTAAATGCACATTTCATATGTGTGTACATGAAGACTATGGAGTATGTTCTCGCCGATCATGTCACATTGAGGTCAAACAGCAATAGTGATAACCCTCGCAGTTTCACTTATTCCTTTCTCCAGCAATCAGTCATAACAATAACAGAATGATATCGACAAAAGTAATGCGTTTTGTGAGGATCGAACTCTCGACCAGATAAAATTAACAAAAGTTCTGCTAACATATGGATATTCTCCCGCTTCGATACCACTGAGCCACACTACATGTCTATTTTGCCACCAAGATACACTATTATATTGACATGCATGCACGTGCACTTTATCATGTAGTTATTATACACGAAGACGAGGCTATGATATGATAATACACCTGGTCTACCTATATTTGGACTCATCGATTGACCTCCAGCAACTTATTATCGTCTGTAATTTATAGCTTATGTACAGTAAAGTCTGTTTACTTCTACTATTAATAAAGGTACATGCCCACTCAGTAGGCAGACCATGTTCTTTATAGGAATTAAATAAGTGTATAATTATTGTGTCAATATTCCACTAGTTCTAAAAATTATGAGTGCACGCTATACAGATAAAATCATTGAGTAATATTTATTTTACTGATAGTGACGCGCGGTGGTATCAGGCTATTTTTATATGCAAAGGAGGTATGATATTTTTTAATTATTTATACTAATTAAATGTATCAATTGAAAATTACCATTTTAAGGAAACACGGTTATCGCCCCTGATATCAGTGTGGAAATTTACATCTGATATAAATGTATAATAATGCCAATCAATACGTGGGGTAATGGTGAATGAATGTTTATTTTGCCAGAAAATGTCTCAGATGATGTCTCTGATATAAAGAACACTGTGTGCCTACTGAGTGGGCATGTACCTTTAAATTCTGCCAGTGGAAAATAAAATCTTAAAAAAAGTTGCAGCATGAACAATGTTATGTCCCAATTATCCCTTCGTTGATAGGAGTGGATACAGCGACATCCCTTGTACAGTGGAACCCCTCTAAACCGGACACTCGGGGAAAATATTATAGGAATGAATGGCCTTTTTTTGTGGAATTTATCGGGGTATAAACTTGGAAAAGTCGCGGGAATACTGGACGAAGGCCGAAAGGCCTCGTCCAGTATTCCCGCGACTTTTCCAAGTTTATATCCCCGATAAATTCCAAAAAAAGACCATTAATTCCTTATAATTCCAGCATTTGAAATAAATTCATCAAGAAAATGTGTTTATTTTGACAGACGGCAGCCATTTGTTTACATTGACAGCACTGATAGCGCACCTGTAGAAAGTAGTTCGGCGTGGGAGTTTACTGGGATATACATTTTGGACAGAGACTTGCTACGGACCAATCAAATGTTAGGGAATTGTGTAAATATGTTAGTACTGGAATTATAGATGTCTACCTTAGATGTGTTTCGCTGTTATGTATCTCTGATTACAATGACTTTTCACGATTGCAAAAACACTAGAATGTGTCACGAAGTGATTACATGTCTGATTTACAGTGTAACATCTCCAAACCGGACACCCTGGGGATCTTACAGGGTGTCCGGCTTGGAGAGGTACACGTATACACATGCGTTAGTGTATGTTTCCAACGTTCCAACACCCGATGTGGGTTGATACAATGTTAGTATGAATATTAATGACATAAACGATACACAGTAACATGTTCAACGTTACCAGTTTTAAAAGCACGTGTACAATGTATTACGGTAATTAAGGAGCAACGTTCGGTGAATGGTGGGTTCAGTATTTCTGTATTCACTTCGTGCTTTAATATAGTTCTGCAAATTGAGTGCAAAACAACACGAACACTCATCGAAATAAGGTAATTTGGAAATGTCTGCAGTGCCCTTGGTTGTGTGATACTTCGGTACTGTACAATATAAGACGAACGTATAATTTGCATCCCGTTATCAACAGTAGTTCTTCTTCTTCTTCTTTGTAGTTACAACACTCCTTCTTTAACGAAGATTATGTGTCGGCAATTTAAATTGTACATCAAATGATAACCACTCATAGTTTGATAAGTTTGATGTATATGGATGCCTTGTGTTATATGCACTGACTGAATGGCGAAAAGGTCTCTACCCTGATGCCCAGACAGCGCGGACACCAGTCCCAAAGACCATTAACATTCCTCCACTCACAACCACGTACAAGAACATTGTTATCTATTTCATACCTGCCCTGTTTTCAGTTCGAGACTAATCGGAGCGAGCTTTAGATATACAGTGGAACCTATCCAAACCGGACACCCTGGGAGGTCCCCCAGGGTGTCCGGCTTGGAGATGTTTCACTGTAAATCAGACGTGTGAGCACTTCATGATACATTCTAGTGTTTTGCAATCATGAAAAGCCACTGTACTCAGAGATACATAACAGCGAAACACATCTAAGGTAAACATCTATATTTTCCCGAGTGTCCGGTTTAGAGGGGTTCCACTGTATATTTGAAACTGGTATAGGTATGTGGATATTTAGATTATATAAAATGCGCTATAATAATGTTATTTATGCACATTATTGCTACATATCATTATTCATATATATAATATTAATGATTACAAGTATATAATTATAGGCGTACTTCCATTATTGAATATAACTCTTTTAGTAACTAATGTTGTTGTTGGTGTTCGACGGCCTATAAACAGCTAAATGATTTAAGGCCGGGCCAACTGGTCAGATCCCGCATTCAACCGGCTGTATTGGGGGGAAAATCCCAAAGTCAGAACGAAAAAAACAACATATATGCAGCCCTGAAATTAGAATAACCTGACCTGGCGAAAGGTCGATACCACACAAAAGCCACTTGGCCCCTTCCCCTAAATGTAATACGATTACGAATAATCATATTACTCATATAGGGGCTATAACCAGATTCAAATCTCACATACAAGAAAGCCAAACACGTACATGAGGGCCAAACCATTAGCCGATTTCATCAAACTTGCAAAGTATACTTATCTAGCAAAGTATACTGTGAGGGAGTAATCATTTATTTTTCCTGAAATGCATTATTTCATATAGAACTAACCGTTGCATATGTTTGATGATTGAAAGTATGCAGACTTATTATACTGAATTCATTGCAGTATCACAGCCAAAATGGCTGTGATAATGTAATAAATTCAGTATAATAAAAATGAATAAATTTATCCTTAAATTGAAAATTTTTCCCTCAAAGTATACTTTTCTAGATAAGTATGCTTTACCATGTTGGTGAAATAGGCTGCAGATCTCCGGTCGGGATTCTGGTAAGGATGAATCCCGATCGCTAAATTACACATTGCATGCTCCCACCTGTCACCCACAATTCAGAAACAGCAAAGGTCATATAAAGACGGGACATCGGTTTAAGGTCTCATCCGAAACACTAGTGCTATAAGAATATACGTGCGTGGACTGACGTGATGATTGACACTGTATACTGTAGAATTTGTAAATAGCCCATGTACAAATGTATATCAAACAATGTTGTATAAGCTTCCAAGAACTAGACAATGTGGTTGGGATTCCGATAAGGATGAACCCCTGTCGTTAAGTTACCCATCGCATGCTGCTCTATTTAATGCAAACTAACGAAATACACAGACTGGCACTCATCGTAGCACTATATACAATCAATGTTATGTTATAAAACCGGAGCAAAAATAAAATTAATGACATATTGTAAACAAATGCCGGTGGCTGATTGGAGAAACTCCCATAAAGTCCGTAACCGGTCCAACGGACACAAAGACGGACGGACGCATAGTCCAAACAATATATGCTCCCAGCTCTACCGAGACCGGGTTCATAATACATCTGTCTAAATAGAATTAGGTGGAGTGATATATACAGGCTGATGCATTATATTATTGTTTTAATACCGTTTAATATTATGGTTATACATACCCAAACATAGATAATACATACATACACTAGTAACATGGTATAATTCACATACATGTCTAATATCATTTATCCGATAATACATACATACACTAGTAACATGGTATAATTCACATACATGTCTAATATCATTTATCCCGTCAACACATACATACACTAGTAACATGGTATAATTCACATACATTTCTAATATCATTTATCCGATAATACATACATACACTAGTTACATGGTATAATTCACATACATTTCTAATATCATTTATCCGATAATACATACATACACTAGTAACATGGTATAATTCACATACATTTCTAATATCATTTATCCGATAATACATACATACACTAGTAACATGGTATAATTCACATACATTTCTAATATCATTTATCCGATAATACATACATACACTAGTAACATGGTATAATTCACATACATGTCTAATATCATTTATCCCGTCAACACAGTGCGTATGTGCCGTGAAACACGGTGCCGTGAAACATTTTTAATATCCTGTCAATACGACCTAATCACCACGTATGAATATATACAGTGACTGGGGTTACTTTTTTGCATTTTAAAGCCATTTGTAGATGTTGACGGGATAAATAGAATAGTAGGTTAGTGCCGTGAATGGGAAAAATATCTGGCGCGGCACGGAAACGGGATGTGCTCGGCAGAGCCTCGCCCATCCCGTTTCCTAAGCCTTGCCATATATTTTTTTCCATTCACGGCACTAACCTACTATTCTCTATTTTTATGCAATACACAATGTGAATATCACATGTTTTAATTGAAGCAAACGTTCATAACACTCGAATGGAAATGATAGTTGCCGTTTTCCATAATTTCTAAAGTAGACTAAGCATGTTTATATTCCGTCTATGAAATAAAGTTAATAAACGGAATGTCATATATCAGATATATATCAGAACAAAGTAACATGTTTAAATATTTGTTCAAGATTTAAAACGTTGATATTTCCATTTGCAAATTTAATGCATGACGTTTTCTGCTGTACTTACATATGGATATGATAAAAAGTGCCTTGGAGACAAGTACGATTGTGTTGTTTTTTTGTCTTTGGTTGTATACAGTGCAAAGAATAAAATTAACTAATTAATAAAGCGTGCTTAAATAAGGTGCATTTATTCCAGCACAAAACTATTTACACAATTCCCTACCATTTGATTGGCCCGTAGCAAGTCTCTGTCCAAAATTTATATCCCAGTAAACTCCCACGCCGAACTACTTTCCGTAACCGTGAGGCGCAGTTAAAATAATTCTTAAGAAAACGGAAAATAAACACATTTTCTTGATGAATTTATTTCAAATGCTGGAATTATAATGGATGAATGGCCTTTTTGTTGAATTTATCGGGGATATAAACTTGGAAAAGTCGCGGGAATACTGGACGAGGCCTTCCGGCCTTCGTCCAGTATTCCCGCGACTTTTCCAAGTTTATACCCCGATAAATTCCACAAAAAGGCCATTCATTCATATAATAAAAACAACACAAACAGCATGTGTCAGCCTTGTAGTGCCGGAGTTACTTTCTTCATTTTTGAATCATTGAACTAGTCGGCAGTCTTCATTCTGATATGTATTCATATCTTTTCTAGCATCCACCTTATTTTCACTACATACATAGAGGATATTCATATTTTTGCAACGAATATGACATATCTGTTCATCGAGTGGTGTGGGATGTCCATATTTCACGAGTGCCGTTAGGCACGAGTGAAATATGGACATTTCACACGAGATGAACATATATGTCATATTCGTTGCAAAAATATGAATATTCTATTTATTATATACGCTCCATGGAAATTAGCAGTTTTATAGACTGTATACGGTAATGAATGTGTATTTGCAGCCTATTTGCGCTGTTTCCCCGAACATATATTTTATGAATATAGATAGCGGAAGTAGTCGTATTTTCACCGGAAGTTGTTTATTTCATCGGTGAGAACATATGACTTTTATTTACATCGTATGACTATGTATTTCATGGGTAGGTATATAAAACGTATATAGTATATACATGCACATTATCAGATACAGTTCAACATTTGTAAGATAGATATACACACCCTATATTGATCTGATAACCCACACTGTTGTTCACAATATAGTGGCGATTGGCGAGTCGATGCCAAAGTTACACGTGTTTTTTATTGATCATGTGGCGAATTTATAGTACAATTTTATTTCTCCATGACGATAAAGCTCGACGCGCAGGGATTATTCAGACGCGGCGATATCTGAGAACCAAAGTACTTTCCACACTGTTTCTCATTTCCGAGGTAGGTTACCGGTATATGTTGTTGCCACACAGCTGGGGACCGTTTCACTAAATTTCTTACGACTAAAATGTCCGCAAGTGCAACGTTGTGATAGCCTGTAAATTTCACATTAACACTATGTTCTTGAAACAATTATTGGATTTACATTTATTGAGCATAGGCTGCATATGCAGCCTATGCTCAATAAATGTAAATCCATCAATTGAAATTTCCAGACGGTCCTAAATTTGCACTTACGAACATTTTAGTTGTACAAAGTTTAGTGAAACGGGCCCCTGAACTATCAAGACGAGACTATTAAACTGCGTGGTAACTGTACCAATATATACCTTGGATGAGGTCTCAATAGGCCTCAGAAAAAGGTTTAAAATCTAAACTCAACACATTTTAGAGGGGGGCATGCACCGAACACGCCCGCGCCTGCATCCGCGCCTGGAAGGTAACATAAGCTTACTATAAGTTATTGTTATTCTACTCAGTTGACACCACTGGCAGCCAAGGGGGAATACAGCTTCAGACGGGTAATATATGACACCATATTGACTTTGTAGAATCGCAATAACTGGTGGCGGGTCCTATTTTCGAGCCAGTATGCTGGGGGGGGGGGGGGGGGGTGGGGGGGGGGGGGGGGGGGGGGGGGGGGGGGGGGGGGGCATTCATTAACTGTAACATGGTCTAACATATAGAAATATGGTGCCACGTGTTATGACGTAACACATATTACCTGATGTCATCCCGACATAAACGAGTAGAAATTCGTTAACAACTTGACAATGTCTGGACTGACTTTCAAATTCTAACTCTTGTTTTCTTAATTATGTAATTCCAATCCCTATGACGATGTGTCGGAGATAATTTCTTTTGTTTCGTTTCCATCGCCATTTATTTTATTCGAGCCATATTGAAAGGTTTGATATGGGCTCATATTGCCCGTCAAGCTGACCAATCAAAACAACCGATCCAGGAAACCCATCTTCAGGTTTCCTTCAACAGTTTCAATGTCCCAACAGTTCCGTCGAGTTCAATCATGTCACCAGTTCTGAAAACTTTGGTTGCTCTGGCAACAGAAACAATGCAAGGAATACCATATTCTCTGGCGATAACGGCACCATGTGAAATAAGGCCGCCAACCTCCGTTACCAAACCGCCCAACATGGGAAAGTAGGGTGACCAACCAACACAGGTGGTTTGTGTAATCAGTATCTCCCCATGCTGAATTGTGTTCGCTTCCTTTAGCTTCTGAATAACCCTAGCTCGAGATTGAACTTTACCGCGACATACCGGTAGGCCAGTAATAGTGAGCGAAGCTGGAAGTTCTGGTATTCTGCTAGTTACTTCAGTTGGTCTAGGAACACCGGCGAAAACCATTGGATACGTGATCGCTTCTTGTATCTTTGTTACTTTTAGTCTGCGTTTCGCTCTCCTTATCAGGGTAGGTGACCGCGTTTCTATCAACTCTCCCAGTTCCTCGTGCGTAAAGTAAAATAGAAGTTTCTCTTCCGGGATTCGCCCCTCCCGGACCATTTGTCCCGCCAGCGTCCAATAGCCACGCTTGATTGCGTCTGTTGCCTTTACTATCGTGGACTTGCCAGTTTCCCGGGCAGAAACTCCACTCCTTGCATATGGCACAAGCACCTTTTTTCAGAATATATTTTCTTCAGTGTTGTCAATTCGGTGTCTATATTGTCTACAGCTTCATCGACAACCAGCAGAAACCTTTCTTTTTATGGTCGGTTGTCCGTCCTCCCGCACCATCTGCTGTATAGTGAGCAGTAATGGACCTGGGTCCATTGCCCATGATTTCGCGCTAAAATCGAACTCCATTGGTCCTCTGTGACCATGTTGCTCAAAGAATCTTGTGTACAACAGTTTAATGTTCGCATTGTCTCCATGTATGATGATGTCATGTAGCTGGGCAACCGGAGCCGTGATGAATGTGTCCTTGGTCGGACTCTCTGATATCAGTTTGGCCAACTGTTCCAATGAGCGAGGGATGTCTGCACTCACTACGTCAGGGCAATCGGAAAGCAGCAACGCCAGGTCGGACTTTACGTTAAGTGGCATGTCTGTCATCTCTTTCTCCCCCAACAATGCCTTGATCAATATTGCCGTCCACTTAGATGATTCATTCAGCATAAACAAATATGCATACCATGCCCTTCTACCGAACCGAAGTGTACCGTACATTTTATCATATATTTCTTTTGCTGTGAGGGATTTATCAAATGTAATAGAATCTGCAGTTTTCCAAAAGTCATCAAAATTCCTGGTCATTCGCCGAGCTCTGAGAATTGACGACATGAAGAGCATACGTCTCCAAAATATGCTTGAATGACTTTCACCGAAACATTCTAGTACCATTTCATCTGTGTTTTCCTTAATTACCCCTCCTGCTAAGCCGAGTTCAGCATCCATTTTATTACCGAATAGTTGGATACTCGTGTAATCCCAGGCAGTGACATTGATCAACATCCGCTGTGTGAATAGGTACACCGTCGTATCAGGGAAATATGGATAATATGTGGCACTGGTTGTTCTATGGTAGTTCTTGTTGCCTGCCTCTGCCAGTATATCCAGGGCGGAACTGCAGAGTGGACAGCAGAGCTCCGGACATGCCTCCACAGTATTGCACGATGTTATATGCATCTCGTCCGACATTATAGGACTTTCAAACTCGTGTGCTATCTCCTCGTCCGTCTCTATATCTGTTCTAACGATGGTTCTAGATTGCAATATGTATATTTCATTATCTTTCATTGCCCATTCAATGTCCTGTGGAATATTATCAAATACCTTTTCTATCTCCAGTGCTAGATAGAAAATACGCAATAATTCGTGATTATTGAGACAGTGCGCATTAACCTCATCATTTGTTGTGGTGACGAGTCGTAACCCACCAGTTGGATTAAGTATCAATTTATGCAGTTTTTCTCCAGGAACGTACTGTAAAATGTTGAGGTTGTGTTTGTGGCGCCTAACACGAATAGTATCGGGGTCCACACTGCCAGACACGACCGCCTCTCCAATTCCAGAAGCTGCAGTGGCCACCATCACACATGGGTTGCCTGCAATGTTGATCAACGCAGTATATTAATGTAATAGCAAACATGAAACAGCAAGAGAGTATTTAATACATGTTGCACGTTTTTCTGCCGACATTGATTTTAATGCGAAAAAAACAATTTTACTCCAATAGATTTTTAAAAACAATTTTAGAATTTGTAGACCGATTTTCAAAATCTAACTTTAGTTTTACTAGTTATGTCATCTCCAACTGTTTTTGTTTTTCGACCCTCCACATCACACTCCGCCTCCTTTTTAGCCCGATGTTAAATTCCCATAGAGAAATTGCTATTGTTTTTTTTTTTCGAAATAAAATCAATATTTGATGGAAATTCATAGAATAATAGACGGTGACTTTTTTGTTATTGATAAAATAGTATTTACAAGGTGGATGATCACGTGGTACTAACAGCAACAACAAGAACTGAAACTTCCAGAATCAATCTGATTCAAAGTACGTATTGTTTTATATTGTCCTTATTACGTAACGGATATGGCGCATCAAACGCGCCTTGTTAAGCTGCATTTGGTGGTCTCTGTATTTCCGGCCAAACTTCTGTCGTTTTTGCGAATAATCGATTTCCGTGTCTATCGACACGGAAATCGATTATTCGCAAAAACGACATAAGTCTGTGCCGAACTCCCTGGACCACCAAATTCAGCTCTTGAAGACGTGTTTGCTGCTCCATATATTCATCAAAATCCGTTGTATATTAAGGAAAATATCAAATAATACTTACTCTGGAGTGGGCGACGTTGTTCTTATTGTAACCACGTGATCATGCACCTTGACTTACATTTAACTATATTTTAGATTTAATGTTCTTAATATGCCAACATTTGACAGACAAATATGAAACAGACGGGCATTTAACTCTAGACTGAAGGTAATCGTTGGTCAAATAAGTATGCATCAATCAGAGTACAAGGCGTATACGTACTGAAATTATATCTACCACACGTTATTTGGCATTTACATTTTCAGCGAGTCGTATATCGGTTCCATAACTGTGACTTCATAATTATGCCACATGTTAGTTGAACTACATTTTCAATTTAATTTCACAAACTCATAATTATTTCTTTGTATTCCGGATTCGTAATATAGAGTATATAACTTAAGCCAAAAGAGCAACACCTTCTACTGTCTTCGCACGATTCTGCTTACATGCTATATATACAGTACAATATCGTTACCTGCAGTTGGATCGTTGGTGAAAACCACGCCGGCCGTGTCGGCAGCCACCATGGTCTGGAGAAGGACGGCGATTGGCTCAGTCAGCGGCTGTCCATTCTGGCGCCGGTATTCAACCACCTGTCGGGTAAGGTAGCATATAAATAATATATTCCATTGTGCATTTATAATATGGTTTGTATAATCATATTAGTCTTGAATCACTTAAGTGAAAAAGGTTGTTGGAAAACATGGATTTTTTTGAAATGTCACCATGCGCTGGACAAAATCCACGAGTACGGTACGGTATATATACAAACAATATCAACAAAGACGTACCCGAAAATCCAAAGACGAAGCCCAACATTTGAGAAGAGCACCATGCAGTTGATTGAGACCATGGACGCCGAGTACAGTGTCTAGTTGTCCAGCAGCAGACGCCTCACTGCCATCCTCGCTTAATGCAGACGACCTCACTGCCAAGGAAATGTCTTCTGCCGATCCAAAATATTGCGTCAGGCTTTCCCGGATATCACTCTTCAAACACTCCTGTAACTGCGAGTCCATGCAAGCCTTGACTGCCTTGGAACAACTGACCTGAAGTTTCGGCAACGTGATGTTCTCAATACACGCATGTATTTCGTCTATCGCTTCTCTTAGCTGTTCATTGTGGTAGACATGGTGTTGAAATGCATTCACGGTTACACATATTCCCGTTGGTACCTGAAACCCGGATTGTAACAGAACTCCCAACGGCGCACATTTTCCTCCACAAAGTCGCCTGTTTGTGCTCCTGTAATCATTCAAATGTACAATCATGGTATCATCGTCACGTTCATGACATAGGTTGTGAGTGAGTTTATTGCAGTCAAACGCAGCAGACAAAAGAAAGTCACGACGTTCGCGGACGGTTTCTATGCCGTAACAAACACGCCCGTTCATTTCAAACTTGACAAAATTTGTGCGGTTGTTGTTCGATCCATCAAACACATCGTGTTTTCGGGCAATAAGCTGTAAGCTATATAAAGTGTTATTCGTTCTTAATTTTACTGTTCTTGGTCGGTTTTCAGATGTGTCGGCGTCGATATTGTACCGGACATCGGCCACGTGGCTCGCACTAATTGGATACGTTATAAATCCAAATGAGTCCGATACGCTGCTGTCTTGTCGTGAGTTACTGTACGCCATCTGTAACCCTTTCACCTCTGTTACGAGATATGTGGAGCATGCTGATTCGACTTTTCCCGCAGTCTCGACAGAAGCCAGTTCTCGCCGTTTGCAGCTCATGAGCCTTACATTTTCTGGCTCGTGTCCTTCAATGTGTATCCTGCCCCATAGTTGACCCCACTGCTCGTAGCATACCCGCTTATTGCTATGTAGCTGCGCCTTAATTCCAGGTAATCTCTGCGCTGCCATCAACTTGGACAGTTGCCATGTGGTCGGTGTCGTCCACACACTGAATGGGTCAGAACTGCACTGCCAATAAAGGGAAATAACTCCATGGACATGCTCACAGCTGTCGTCTGCTCCGACTGTTTCCATTTCAGTGGACCATTGAATTGTACTCGCCAGTGTTTCATAGCCTTGTCAATACGCAGAGACAACTTTGATCCGCTCATTGTCTTGTCGGCCGTCACAATGACATTGCCATTCTCGTAGCGGAATGTGCCGACGCCAGGAATCTCAGCCAACACGTCGCTGTAGGTGTTTGTTCTGTTTGTGCGTGAGTGACGCTGTCTGCGAAATGAAAGCCAACATCCACGGGAATTGAAACCCACGAATTCGAGGTCATCATTAATGTCGTCTGGCAGACTGGTTATCTCGTCCAGTGCGTCTGGTATACCAGGAAGATTTGTCCGTATCAGTCGCCGATTTCTGCAGTATTGCAACACGTGATGTACGAAAGATGTGTATGATCCCCATCTGAATAGGCACAGCTGTATGTAGCAGAAGACCGCTTTGATGAATGAGAACATCTTAACTGTATTTTGGTTCTTACAGGATTAAGACAATATCAGTGTTGTTTTTGCTGAATGGTCATTGCTGTTTCGACTGGTTGCTGAAGTTTAGGTCCCTGAAGATAGAAATAATAAACATCGGATAACATGATTGACAAAAACAATCCTTTAGGACATTTGCAATACGTTTGAATCAAGTTTCGTATGTAGACTGTAGTGACTCGACGTCAGCTATTAATACAAATCCGGTTATTCTCACATTTTATCTTTGTTTGTACGCATTTTGGCTGCCTTTTTATAAACGAACCATATGTTTTTATTTTGCACCAGACTGTGTATATCGCCGATATTACCTGCACATATTTTTTATCGAATCAATGGTATTTTAGAGTAATAAAAGACTAATTGTGGCACTCGTTACGACGTTTTTGACATGTAAAACGTAACATCAGCATGTTCGCGTTTTTCATAAAATATCCTTTTTGCCCGAAATGGTGCGCAATTTGGCATATATGTTGTCGGCATAATAAATCTGTCTCACGTACGTTTCGGTGACGTAGTACACTTTTGTGTTTTCCTGTCGGGTTTGTTTTCGGCGAAAATCGATGAAAAAAAACGTGAACCAAATATAGCAGAAGGACGTGTACCAAAACTCGTGTGGGGGGGGGGGGTGTATGGATGGGCCAGGCACGGGGCAGTAAACTGTAGAAAACTATAGAATTGCGTCAATTATAAAGCACACAATACTTTGTGTGGTTGGGTCTATATTATGATATGAACCAGTTTAGCTAGTAATTAAAGGGACACAACACAATATGTATGTAGATGGCCGCGGTCGAATCAGCCATATTTATTTTAGCAATATTTATTTAACATTCCATAAGGCTTACAGTAAAATGCACTTTGTGCGGGTGAATGATAGCAACTTTGGTGCGCCAAGGTTTACGAGCGCACCTATTAATATGAGCGCACCAAAGCTATATATTTATTTATGTATTCTGAAGCCGAAGGCAGGCTCCACAGGACTCAATTTAGCCGGCAAGTTCCAGACAGAAAGGAGCAATTTCAATTTTGATAAAGCGGTTCATTGAAGCGATCAAGAACATTTATAAGCGTTTTCACCCGCACATACCGCTATGTCGATAGAATTTCGTATAATATTATTGTAAATATAATCAACCGCGACAAAGTAGAAATTGATGGTAGATTGCCAATTGTAAGTTCTCCCATCCTGGGTAGGCTGTTTGTGAAGGCTGGATATCGAGTCTTTCAAATCG
The DNA here is from genome assembly GCA_029237695.1 of Conchocele bisecta. Classification (NCBI taxonomy): domain Eukaryota; kingdom Metazoa; phylum Mollusca; class Bivalvia; order Lucinida; family Thyasiridae; genus Conchocele; species Conchocele bisecta. The sequence goes on from CM055266.1 coordinate 135,673,891, forward strand.
TGGCAAACACTGACGACTCTAGCGTGTTGGTGGTGGCCATCTATACGACCACAGGCATGTTGTGTAGGTGTGCTACCCGTGTCTGTTTGGCCAGAAGTCGCCATGCAATGCATATACTTTGCGGCAGCATCAACAAATTCCAATAAATACATGTATAATGATATTCTTAATGACATGGTGTGCCATCTCAACAATTAAGCTTTTAATATTGTGTGTGTCTGTAGCAAAGAGATAAGGAGGCTGATACTGTCAATATCCTACGCTTAAATAGAAGCAGATCAAACGAGATAAAAGGGGTGGTGGGTAGGGTAATTTGGTGCGATTCGTCGAACGACTACCGCTGGAATGGCAGCACGCCTGTCCCCACTATCCACGTGTGGGTTGGACAACACGCTACATCGATGTGGCTAGTGACCTGAGACTTATCCGCGATTGGCTAGCGGCTTGTAAACAGCTGGGGTCAAACTGCTCACTCATAACAAACTTTCATGTGTTGCTGACATTAAACGTAATTATTGTCAACAAGTATGTCATTCCATTTAGAAAGTCGGGAATTAGTCGATATATTTATTTTATCTAAGTACATTGGGTACAGCAGGCAACAATAATATGGATGTATGTCGTCGAACAGGTCACTATATGTGAAAGCGGAAGACGATTAGTGTAATGTACGGTAGCATGTAGGGCACAGTTGTGCAGACATGTGCACGACTGTGTAGGACACGGCTGTGCAAGACATGCACAGTTCAGCTCCCAAACAAAAATCGCAATCTTATTCTGCAAGCTTGCGACTAGCTTGTGGCAAGCTAAGAATGCAAGCTTGCAGTTAAGTTAAGCTTGCTGCAAGCACGCAGTTGAAACGCGCGGCAAGCTAGTCGCAAGCTTGCCGCAAGCTAGTCGCAAGCTTGCCGCAAGCTAGTCGCAAGCTTGCCGCAAGCTAGTTGCAAGCTTGCCGCAAGCTTGCCGCAAGCTAGTCGCAAGCTTGCCACAAGCTAGCCGCAAGCTAGTCGCAAGGTAGTCGCAAGCTTGCCGCAAGCTAATCACAAGCTTGCCTTATATGGCATGAATCGGGGTTATATGGAATGAATAGGGATTGCTTGATTTTATTCGACGGGTTAGACTATCCCGTATTTAACCTGTTCATAATGAGGAAAATTCCCAAAATCAGAACTGAATATTTACACAAAAATATATATTCAGCCCTGAAATTGGAATATCACGACCTGGTGCCAGGTCCTTCCACATCAGAGTCATTTAAGAATAGGGGTAGAACATCCATTAGATAATGAGGTAATGTACAAAGCTGTTACTGGGAAGATGGAATAATTAATAACTAAAACAATACAATATTGCATGTGATGTATTAATGTCTTCAGATGTAATATATTTAAGTCATCGTTGTTATACTTAACAAATGGAGAGCTAGATGGTTGTTTTTCAGAGAAAAAACATATGCCCACACAAACAGTGCATGTTATCGGGCCTTGTAAAATTAGAATTTAAGGCAACAACAGCATATATGTAGCTACATTGTACCTTGTTTTTCTGCGCAAGTTAGCTGTACATTGGGAGGTAACAAAATAAACCAGATGGCCGCGGCCCGCATGTCGAGCCCGTCGAGGCATTTGATGGTCTTAGAGTGTATTCATTTGAAGTTTGATGCCCACTAAGCATACAAAGTTTCAAGCAAATCTGACTTACGGTTACAGAGATAGTAGGTATGTGAAAACTTTAACGCAAATTTTGACAGAAACTTTAACGCAAACTTCAAGTCATTTGACCTTGACATAGGGGCACAGGGTCCGCATGAGTGGGATACAGCATGAATATATAGATCATGACTAATAATCATATGAAGTTTCAAGACAATGTGACTTGGGACTGCAGAGATATAAGGTATTTAAAAACTTTAACACAGATTTCGGACGGACGGACGCCCGGACGTCATTGTGATCACTATGTCTCACTTTCCGCAAGCGGGCTTGACAAAAAGTGACCAATGGCAATAACTCGGCCAATACTACATGAATCCGCATAAAAAAACCCAGGTGCACAACTACACATAGTGACAAACATTCCTGTAAAATTTCGCAACTCTTAACTAACATGCGCGACACAAATTTGTGGTGGACAAAATAGCCAATTTTCTTTAAGTCAAGGGTCATAACTCCATCCTTACTGGATGATTCCGCAAACAAAATCACACGTGCACAACTACACATGCTGATTAACATTCCTATATAGTTTCATGCTTCAGTTACAGGCAACACAAGTTAAAAAAAAATCAGCAATTTTCACTATGTCAAGAGCCATACTCCACCCATACTCTATGAATCCACATCAAACTCGCATGATGCAGAACTCCACATGTTGATAAACATTCCTATAATGTTTCGTGACTGTAGCTCAAATAGTTTTTCAGTTATGTGCGGCACAAGTTGAAAATCGCCACTTTTCACTGAGTCAAGAGCCATAACTCTGAATTCTGGATGAAACCGCAGCTAAAACCCCAGGTGCGCAGCTTGAAATGATAACAAATACATGTATTCCTAAAAGGTTTCATGACTGTACCTCAAATAGATTTTCAGTTATACGGGACACGAGTTGAAAATCGCCACTTTTCAATGAGTCAAGGACCATAACTCTGCGACACAAGTTGAAAATCGTCACGTTTCTTTAAGTCAAGGAACATAACTCTGCTAATACTGGATTCATGGATTTCCTCCTGCCTTGTGGTTAGCTACGGACAGTTGCGTTGGTGTCAAGTACACTTGAAATTCTGTCAATAGCTGAACATTCTTCACTCCACCGCTCTGAAATATTGACATACTCATACAGGTCATACAAATATATACAGTCACACCTGTAAACAAAGACCAGGCCATGGGAAGAGAAAAATCTGGCCTTTGTTCACATGTCGTATTTGTTCGTACATATAGGTTCATTTAAGTAGTAATTGAATAATTTCGAAAACAAAAGCGTGGCTGTAACTCGGATTTACTGTGTTGTACATTTGTTTATTAGTTTTCACTTCCGTTCAACAGCAAGGTCACATTACGCAGCAGACAATATGATATATTGTATCAGGGATTTTGCAATACATTTTATCTTTAATAGCGGTATTACAATGAGTGACGTACCAGAAACAGCTAAGGTCATATAGAAATGGGATCACAGTCCGACATACCAGTGGGATGGAAAAACTATGGAAGTATTTTGTTATGCCCTAGGCGAGGTTTGAACGCACAACCTCCGGATTGGAAGAAAGGCGTTCTAACCCCTAGGCCACAACCCATCCCTCTGAATGCACCGAATCATTGTGGATTTTGTAATAGAAGTACTCACGGTCTCCCGCTTCTCCCATTCTTGTGACCCACTGGCACTGTCAGCAAAATGTTCACGTTCCTGAAATATATTATAGTACTTAAGTGTTAATTTACCCAAATTTAAGCAAATGCTAGACATTATGTTTGTAAAGCATGGATATGCCCCCGTGGCATACTGGACTGTAACTGGAGAAACTCTTACAAACTTTTTGACGCAACAAAATGGCTAATAAATAAAGGATAGTCCACTACTTTGTGGAAGACTGTTTTATATAAAATATGCAGCTGTTTCTAGTCAATAATGTATAAAAGGTTCTTTTGACTACAGTATGTCTAGTAATTTCACGCTTATTTATATGTAATATTGCAATTCTGGAATGCGTGCAAACATTCTTAAACCTGTAAATAGTTCTACAGACATACTCCGTTATTATACCATGGGCATAATTATGTAGTATGTTGAAGGGTAATGTTTTCCTTTATTTGATTGGTCAGCATACATGGTCAGCATACATAAAATTATATAATGTTGAAACTCACGATCACTGAATCTTCCATCTCATGACTCCAACATTCTTGCGCCTGGCCAGCCGGTACATATTATGAGGACTCCTGAAAATGTTGAAACAAACATTTTATTATAATTTGGTACAGGTGAGTTATCAAATATTTACAAATTCCAATTAATCAATTTAATACAAGTTGGGAATTTCAATGTTGGTGCAAGCGTCGTTTTTGCATACATTCACCAGTATGCACATATTTCTATCAATTATTAACATTATGAGCTCAATGGTCATTTCAGTGAGATCAAGAAATCATTGAATTTGACAACATATATTTAGCAGCACGTTTTCCGCTCTATTGGCAACAGGTTGCACTATATCGCAACACCACATTACACAGTAAACATGTGCGTAATAGCATTTACACTTCGCACACTAAAATATACAAAACTAGATGGCAACAGCCAGCATATCACGCCCGCCGAGGTATTTATAGTTTAAACAGTATATACATGTAGTTTATTTCATTTGGATAAACACATGTCATATATACATATAGTATTGGAGGATTGAGGAGAAAACAAATATGCTGGTATAATACATATTTTCTAGGTATTTTATGGTCCAGTACATATGAATATGTATCTGGTTAGAGCAATCGGATTGAGGAGATACGCATGTATTGGGTACGCAATTAAAAAGCAGACTTTAACACAAATTTCAGAGTAATTTGACCTTGGGCATGGGGTCTCGCATGGGTGGGCTATAGAATGGAAAATATGGATGGTGATAAAGAAGTATTGATATTTGGTAGTTAACAACTTGTATCTAAGTAATTTGACATTGACCTTGGGCATGGTAGCCACATGGCTGGGCTATTGGATGAAAATATGCATGATGACGAGGTATGTGAAGTTTCATAAGTTTGTCAGATTTAGGGTTGTGGAGATATTTGGTACATGAAATACTTACACAAATGCTGGACGCACGTCAAAAGCAAGCGGGCGTGATAAAAACATGCATGGTGTTGACATTCATACTTTGCTATATTGTTATTGAGAGACAGTTCTACAGTATGACACAAAAATATTACAATAAACTTACCTTATAAAGTGTGTATTATCAAAATTCTTCGGACACTCCCCACAAAGTAGAAAATAAACAAAGAATGCTTCGAACGCACATTTGGAAAGACCACTCAGTCATAACTCGTATGCAATGCAGTGTAATGAAATGTAATTAAGAGTTATGTACTCATCATGCTCATAACTAACATGTATTAACTTCAATATTGGAAATCCAATATCACAGTTGTTTAATGGATCCAGTCGGTTATTGGTTATTTTTTTCATAATTACTTGTGTAGTGTTTGGGCAAGCACTATTCTGCCTCTTGTAGCCGTGATATCGTTTATGACAAGTTATCCTTAACCAGAACCCAGGAGCTTCCTCATAAACAGTCCGGAGCCTCGCCGGAGACCAGCCCGGAGCCTCGCAGCTTTGCCGCCTCGCGCATGCGGGAAGGACTTCACGTGCGAGCATCCGCCTAAGAAAACGGCGCATTCTACCCCGAGTGTTTGGAGCAGACAGACCTAAAGAGACCTAAGAATTACCGACTACGACCAACTAATACCGAAGCTAGAGAACTCAACGACTTTACTCAGGTATACCGACGTTCCCCCCTTGGCCTGGGGTGGGGTAACTAAGACGCAAATGGAGTAAATTACAACGATGGTGTCAGAAGTGTCTTCTAGTTTCGATTTAGCCTCAACATGCAACATATTCCAAAATCAACTTTGCCGGTCTGACAACATCTAATTCCTGTTTGCTTTTATAACTAATATGTGTATCTAGTGTCCACCGGAGAATTAATTACAAAATTTCTGTGCATTACATCGATAAACGCAGACAATTTGGACGAACATTTAGGGATTCCCCGTGTGACGTCACTTATCGCGAGTGTGCATATCATTATCACATTCGGATTCCTTCGGCGCGGAAATTATTGGCTCGCAGGCGCAATAGAAGGGAAACATTTGTAAACTTCCGCCGGTAAAATTCCAAGAAAATTAGAAAGCAAAACGGATAAAATACAACAGATTGTCGCCAATCCTGACAAATACTAGGCGTAAGAAACATATTTGTATCCTTTATGCAAATGCAGACCGGCAGGTTGAGAATTTACGGAGAAAATATGGGATATAAAGTCGGCAATGTGGTAATTGTGCCAAAAGTTGCGTGACCAAATTAGACACGGTTTAGAATGAATAAATATGTTATACATGTATTCACCAGGAACTAAACTGCATTCGGTGTCTGATTGAGTGTCTGTTCCATATATTTGGGGTTGAATGACACAATACCCTTACCAGCCCCTTGAAGTGCTAATATTTCAATCTGCCGTGTAGGATGCACACCAGTAAGTGTTTTAGAGATTTTTTATATTATATTTAAAATATATTTTGGTTGAATTACGAGTAAAATTAACGTGTACCGCTTCAATTATTATTTGTGTTGACATAAAATTTGATGACTTGTTTTGTGTTGTTATTCTGTATTGGCACATACGTGCTAGCAGTGCGGCTGTGGAGAATTGCACAGAGTACAAACTGTACGAACAATTTTTAAAAATAATATTAAAGAGAACATCTGATAGGGCAGACAACAATTAATTTTTATTTTTTATTTTTCCGCAGATTGAAATCAAAATGGCCTCCAATTCAGACAAGGAAATTCGCGTCAATTTTGCTGATTGGCAGGAATTAACTCTAATTCCCAATGTCAAAGAAAAAATTGCAAAAGCAATTGTAGCCATCCGTCTTCTCCACGGCAATATAGACTTGTCCATACTCTCCTGCCTGACCCGTCGAACATTTAGTGAGTCTATTACTGACTTGCTGGATTTCACACTCGATGACCAATACCCGGTCATAACGCAAGAAATGAGGAATACCGTACCCTTTGAACAGTACGTAACTGAGGATGGGGGTCTAAAGAAAGAACCTCTGGATGGTACACGTCCTGTGAAGCTTTCAATGGACCAATGCGGTATTAACCCGGGTATGAATTGGGAGGTAGTGGGAGAGAGACTAATTGCGAGAGTGACGATGAGGACGACTTCGTAAAGACTTTGGCAGAGGCCAAAGAATTTATGAAGATAGGCAAAGCGAAATTGGTGGAATTAGGGGCAGGTCACCGTATCTCAGGGGCGGTACCCAAATCCAACCGCCAAGAGGGGAAGGGCGGGACTTTGTTTGAGCATGGAATGGGAGAGGCAGTGCACCCGTCTCCTAGTCATGATTTTGGACAGAGTGCACTGGATTTGTCCTTGGTAAGCTTGGGTGACAGTAGGGGTATACGTATGGGAGAGAGATTAACCCGATTGAGAGGTGATACCGCGAATGAAAGTGTAGGCACTTTGGGAACAGCGGGCCCAAGTTTCCCACTAGTGCCAGATCAGATTCCAAGTGCAGGAAGGATGCCCCAATCAGTGCAGGGATACACTAATGTCCCAATGACTGCGGGAATGGCACATCTGCCAGTACCAACTTACACCCGGGCCATAGCGCAGCCTGTTGAGTTTAGTGGGAGGCCCCCCAGTCAAGCTGATCACCCGGTATCAAGGTATGTAGGGCCACGGAGTACTAACCCAGAACCGTGGGTGGGGTACCGTGGCCAGCCACAAGGCTTGCCCGTTTATGAGGAGAGTAGTAGCGACAATGGGAGAGGTAAGACTCGTCCACGTCAACAGCATAGGCTCAACAATCCTCATATTGTTGAAATAGTTAGGTCGATGCCTAAAAATATGCAGTACGATAGGGTGGGGAACTGGCTCACATTCAGGCATCGCTTTCAGCGATATGCACAAGCTTGCAAATGGTCGGTGGACGACTCGCTGAATAGTTTGTGGTGTTGTCTATCAAGCAAGGCCGCTAACTTTTTGTCAATTATGCTTGAACGAGAGCCCTCATTGTCGTCGTTCACTTGTGTGATGGAGAAACTCGAGAATCGGTTCGGGCAATAGAGTCATTGGAGGAGTGGGCTGATAGGGTTTTGACACTGGCCATGTTTGCCTTCCGGGATTTGCCCAAGTGGTTTTCTAACTCGCAGGCCGTTGTTCGGTTCTGTCAGGGGTTGGTCGACAGAGATGCTGGGCAGCATGTATGTATGTCTAGGCCCACTTCAGTGGACATTGCAATGGAAGAAGTGCGGTGGTACCAGCACGTACATGAATCTATGCACGGTACATGTAGAGCTGGTTAAAAAGGGAGACGAAGTTTCCGTGAGCAAGAGTACACAAGTGTGAGTGCTATCCAGGAATCCCCCTCTATATATCCTCCTTCCGTAGATATAGCTACCAATTTGCATATAAAAGCCCTGGAAGAAACCATGGGGAACCTGCAAAGGACAATGGACAAAATGATGGACCCCAAGAGGTTCAGGGGTAGGGGCAGAGGTACTGGTTGTTATAACTGCGGTAATGGGGAGCATGATCAGGCGGACTGTCCAAACCGTTGCGGGGCATGTGGAGACGAAAGTCACATTCGTACGAATTGTCCTTGTTGTTTCTACTGTTTATAACCTGGACATATTGCACGCAATTGCCCCCGAAAACAGGAAAAGGGAAGGAAACAAGGGTCGGGGGTTCAGAAGGATTTAAACGGGCAAGGATCGAGGAAACCGACCGGTCCTCGATCCCGCAAGCAGTAGGCCGGATTGACTCAAACACCAGGGTAACTAGGGTCCAACAAGAAACAGGCGAGCGTGGTTCCCTAATGAAACTCGCACGTAATCCACCCAGGGGGATAGGTGGGGCCCAGACAGTTGTCCAAAGTAGGTGTACATTAAAGAGTACGGAAGTGGAGGGAGAACTGAAGAATAGTATGGAGCCATATAATGCACTGGCAGACGCCACAGTGTCAAATGTCGCACCGCTGAAAGTAGAGTTATCTGCAGTGCAGGATAAGGCACCACGTAGCTCGGTAACGATTCCCATGCGGTCAGATAAAAATGTGACACCCAACTGCACAGTGCCAGATGTTACCGTGCATACCACAATGAACAGTGCACAACATATTGATGCATTGCCCAATGCTTCAGTACAAGTCCCATTGCTTAGTACATCCATACCAAACATTCCTTGTAAGCCACAAGGAAAGACAGATATCACATTGGTGGACCTACACACCCCCACCCCAGCTGATATGCCACATTTGGTATTCGATTCATTGAGCACTCCAAATACATCTGCATTGTTTGATTCTGCAGAATCGCAGGAGGGTGGATTGGATAGCATGGGGTCGAACCAAGTAGATATTCAGATAAACATGTCCCCAATGGCAGTTGACAAGACCTCGGGTGCTTCAAGTGGTAATAGGGAACCATTCAAAGTAGACTTAAGCACATGCACTGGTAGTATGGTGCAGGATGCACCAGGGAATCCAGTCAATCAGAACGAGGCGAGCGGAGAGTGTGGAGAGTTGGGTCACCCGGAATGTGTGACAGTATGCCAACTAAGATCTGCCTCCCAGTTCAGTATGCCCATTCAAGTTGCTGATAGAGTAGTAGAGGCCGTTGTAGATACCGCAGCCGAGGCAACCATTATATCGGACACTTGAGAAAGAGACCTCCAAAACTCAGAGAGGTAAAATTACTCACAGCAGGTGGTATGAAGAAAATGTCTATGTGGCGCCCATAGATCAGGATATGCAACTTGGGTTTGATATCCTATACCTCCGTGGATCTTCAATTTTGGACATGGGACAGGGCAAGCTGCATTTTGATGGGCAGGAAATAGACTTAAATATGAAGGGTAGGTCAGGAACTCCGCTTGTAGCCAGGGGATCACGTTAAATAAAAGACATGTCATTCTTCCCAACTCGGCAAAAAATTTTTTTGCTAGTACCGAGAGTAGTGCGGAAGGGTGTGGATAAGCCGGTTGTGTGCCTGGTAAATCCATCAAATAGGTACCGGCTTGTACGTAAGGGCCAACAGATAGGTAATGCATACGCTGTTGAAGAGTACTGTGAGGAGTCCGGTACTTTGCCCGAGGAGCCTGTTAGGGTACACATGGTGCCTGAATAGGCACAGTCAACTGAGGTAAATATATCCGTTGTTCACGTCGTCTGCCGAACTATTAGACGAAGAACAAAAAGTACAGTTAGGCCAACTGTTAACCGAGTATCAAGATGTGTTTGCCTCAAGTGAATTTGATTTGGGTCATTTCGGGGCAATCGAACACACCATTGATACTGGGGATGCCAAACCTGTCAAGCAGCGCATACGTAGAACTCCTGCTTGCTTCGCAGGCGAGGAGGAAGCCCATTTAAAGAAAATTCTGGAAGCAGGGGTAATTCAGGAATCCACATCTGAGTGGGCTGCCGCACCAGTGTTAATTCGCAAACGCGATGGGTCTGTCAGATGTGTATTGATTACCGAGCGCTCATTGACGTTTGCCGAAAGGACGTCTTTCCGTTACCATTAGTAGACGATTGTCTTGATACATTGGCCGGTAGCGTATGGTTTTCCAAACTTGATGCGAACTCCGCTTACTGGCAGGTCAAAATCAAGGCTGAAGACCAACACAAATCGGCATTTACTACACAGTATTGTCTATACGAGCATGTAAAGATGGGGTTTCGGGCTCTGCAACGCGCCCGCAACACTACTAGAGTCATGAATCTAGTGTTGAAGGGGCCTAACTTGGAAAAACGGTGCTAGCGTTCCTTGATGACATTGTGGTGCTGTGTGTGTGTGGGGAGGGGAGGGGGGGGGGGGACCTTTAAAGAACATCTGTTTAACCTAGCAACTGCATTGGCAAGGTTCCGAGAATACGGGCTGAAACTTAAACCAAAAAAATGCATCCTCTTTCAGTCAGAGTTTGATTTCCTTGGGCGACGAGTCAGTTCCAATAGCCTCACCATGACTGATAAAGATATTGAGGTAGTAAAAAACTGGCCCGTCCCTCGGTGCTCAAAAGATGTGGAGAGATTCACCGTACGTTTGTGGCACATTTTGCCCATAAGCAGTGGTGCGGTATTACCCGCAGATTTGCCGCAGAATATTCCGCCTCCATGTATGGGAGGTCAGGGTGCTCCACCAGATGCGATAGATAGCCATTTTCACTTGGATCGTTCGCGCAAATCTCTTGGTCTGTCGGCTAAGGCCACACTGACCAGGGTCTGCCAGGAGACCGTTCCAAGTGACGATGCGCGTATCAATCTCCTGGGTGCAGTGGTGGTATACTGTGACCCAGAAACATTCCCGACCTTACACGAAATCAATGATCTGCTTAGCCAAGGTCATAAAGTGGCCGTGGGACTTCACCCGAAGAAAGTGGGTAGCTCTACCCAGGATGACTTTGCTGCTTTCCAAAGGTTGGTGCAGTTACCAGAGGTGATAGGGTGTGGAGAACTGGGCCTGGATGAGACTGTACAGACTCCCATGCCTCAACAAATCAGAGCGCTGGGAGAGGCTGTCAGATACATCCAAGAGAGGCAGGTTCTGGTCCTTCATTGCCGGGAAAGTCCCCAGTCTAATGGCCAACTTTATTTCACCCTATTGGATATGCTAAGACCAATAGTGAACCCGTACCAGAAAATACATCTGCACTGTTTCTGTGGGAATAGTAGAGTTGTTGCTGCCTGGCTCGAGAGATTCCCTATGACTCATTTTAGGTTTACACGGGTTGCAGATCATTTCACGGGTGATAAATTAGAGGGGGTCAGGTCAGTTATGCAGGACCGGATGCTTCTAGAGACGGATGCCCCTTACTTCCCCTTCAGACAAGTAAGTGCATACAGCACACCCGCCCTGATTGGGATGACGGCACAGCGGCTTGCGCCACACATCGGTGTAGGGTGGACCGAGTTGATCGGTATATGCACGCGGAATGCAATACGTCTGTATGGGTGGGATCAGTAAGGCGGGAGCAGAAGACCTGGATCAAAAATCTGGAGCAGTTACCTCTGTGACCGTATCTCCTTAGTACATGTCTGTTCTCCCCGTGAGGGGAATATTCGTGTTAAAGTTTTCTCATGTTATACTCTAAAAATACAGGCATGTACATATCCTTTTAATAAACTAAATTGTTTTGGGCTGTATTGGATTAAGGAGAAATTAGGTTACGCTGGAATTAGACTTTCCCTTCGGGGAACCCATCCAGGACATTATGTCCACACTATCCCTATCGGTTGTCTTTTTAATATTCGAATGCTATAGAGGGTACATCTTATGGGATTGGGTAGGGTTGAGTTCATTACTTGTTATCGTCTATTTAAATATAATGGGGTGGGGGGGGGGTGGGGGGGGGAGTGTAGTGTTTGGGCAAGCACTATTCTGCCTCTTGTGGCCGTGATATCGTTTATGACAAGTTATCCTTAACCAGAACCCAGGAGCTTCCTCATAAACAGTCCGGAGCCTCGCCGGAGACCAGTCCGGAGCCTCGCAGCTTTGCCGCCTCGCTCATGCGCAAAGGACTTCACACGTGCGAGCCTCCGCCTAAGAAAACGACGCATTCTACCCCGAGTGTTTGGAGCAGACAGACCTAAAGAGACCTAAGAATTACCGACTACGACCAACTAATACCGAAGCTAGAGAACTCAACGACTTTACTCCGGTATACCGACGTTCCGCCCTTGGCCTGGGGTGGGGTAACTAAGACGCAAATGGAGTAAATTACAACATTTGGAAATCCTTACCTTATTTGATTTAAACGACAACAATAAGTCTCAATCATTTCTAGAAGTTTAGTTTATGTGTTTATGAAATCTCTTACTGTTGTTTTGATTATAATTTACATAAGAAATTACTTTTTAAATAAAAATAATTGATCCTTTGTTTTGAAAAGAGCGGTTGTTGTTGTTGTTGTATGTCTGTAATTCAGGCGCTTATTTTTGGCCTCCATCTCTCTACAGACGCAACCCATATGTGCATGCATACTCGTCCATTTGTCTGTCAGCCTGTCTGTCAGTCTTTTGGCCAGTCTGTGTGTATTGTATGTTAATTATGCTTGTTTTTTATATGTAAGTGTATTAAAATTGTGTCTGTAATGTTCTGGAAACAAAAAATTGTCCTCTGCTTATTTGGAATTGTATTCTTGTTTCTTCCTAAAATCATGCTTTGGCAGCACATTAAAATTGTCTAAAACTGAGCAGATTCTACTGTGCTGCTGAAACATGATTTTATATTTAGAAAAATGAAAAAATAAATCAGCAGATGACAACAATCTAATTGGGGAGTTCTATGATATGTAATGTTTGAGAATTATAGTAGTTGCACAAAACTATTTGTAAATTACCCCAAGCCAACAAAATCCACCCAAATATCAATATGACACCAACATAATGACCATCTGTTCAAACACCTGTGGTTTACAAAACTTATATTGAATATTAAAATGTGTTCTGTAAATAATATATTATCCAGGAAAAAAACTGTGATGCAATATGGAAGGTTATTTGAGAGTTCAAATACTGTTAGCTGTGCAATCAGTCCATCTGTACAAGTGTTTCATAAGTGGATGTGACTGGAGAAGTGGGGCTTATGGGTTTTCTGACCAGTGTATATCCAGATCAGAATCTCATCAGAATCTGCACTGTTCGCCATTCCATCAATGAAACACCCGTCATGCTTCTAACAAGCAATGTACATTGTTATCAGACTACAGGAGTGTGCTATTGGATGAGGAGCTACATTAGCCAGAAGTGCCAGAAGCCTCATTTCTCCAGTTATAGCCACATAATTATGAGAAATCATCAAAATGCTTTGATTACAAACACAATATACACTTGTTTACTCAAAATTCAAGGGACTGAGGAAATAGTATGACTTAGCGAAAATTTGAGTTTACGAGAGTTATACTATACACGTGTATAGGAAAACATGTAATTTTGACCAATAATTTGAATTCGAGTTATCAGTATTTTGATTACGATTATGTTTCCCAATTATACTAGAGTGGCCGTTAAATCTTGATACCGTATACAATGTAGTACATTATGAGCAAGTGTGTCGTGCTAATTTCCATGTTCCACCATCATAATATCTTACATACATGTACATCGAATTACATACTGGTACATATGTGTAATTGCTGGCTGCAGCGTACGCCAAACACAATCTATGTTGTATGATAACACAATGTCATAATTCTGTGTTGCCATGGATACTTGTTTGTGTATGATCTTTGTCATTTGTTCTTGTCATAACCATATTTTTCGCAGCATTCTCGACGATGCGTGTCTGTCTGTACGACCGTCTTTTTACGTTTACGTTAAAAAGTTTGTAATAGTTACTCCATCATGTAATATCTTCAATATTACTTGAATAATTGCTTCAATATTTAGGTACATGCTCCACCTGAATGTGTGCAACACACTCCCACCCCCATTGACATGACCTTGACCTTCGGAATGTCGCTGTAACACTCTACTATAATACATGCTATTTTTTTTACATCAAAATGTTTCTCCCATCATATTATATCTTCAGCTAGTTTACATGATTAGGCTAATGGTCAAAAGAGACCAAGTAAAATAATAAAGCATTGTAGTACTTGTGAAAATGAACAAATATAACCATTTACTATCAGTGGACCATAGAAAATCACCAAAGTCCAACACTGTACTATTAAAGGTACATACTCGCGCAGTAGGCACATGTTCTTTATAGGAATTAAATAAGTGTATAATTATGTCACTATTCCACCAGTTCTAAAAATTACGAGTGCCCGCTTACAAATATAATCATTTATTAATTATCAATTTACTGTTAGCGACGCGCTGCGGTAACAGTCTATTTTGATAATGTGCGGGGACGACGACCTTCACATCACGGCTTGCGGTGCGCATGCGCAGTATACAACGCGCGCTAGTAGGCTTCCCAATATATAAACAAGAATATCAACATGTCGAAACGTCCAGGACGGAAAGTGTATGAAACGGCGTCGGCCAAAAAAAAAAAAAAAGGCAAAATGTCTGAGGGACATGCAGTACAGAGAGAGAGTGGTTAATATTGGCGACCTTATCACAAAATGGAAAGAGTTACGTGGAGATTTAGATTTGGACTCGAACAGAGATTTTTCTTCTCAACTTCCGATACTTCACTGCGCATGTCAAAGATGTGATATGATTGACCGTGTCACGTGACGAGTATTGGTAAAATAGCAGGAGGTCGGAAAATACCCTTTCTGGTCGCTGCATATAAAATGCGATCTAACACCAATTAACACGCGCTGTAATTAAAAATAACTCGTTAGTGGGTAGACAAATGGCTCATAGAAGGCATGACAGAAAATGAAAAATAGTAGTACAGTGTAACCTGCTGCGTGGGCATGTACCTTTAATGTACAAGGTACCCGTCATAATGCACAAAGTCCATCACTGTACTATCGGCGTACCAGTAAAGAAGTCCAGCACTTTACTATTAATGTACCAGTGACACAGAACGAAGTCCAACAATGTACTATCCGTGTATCAGTGAAAAGGAACAAAGTCTGATACTGTACTATTAATGTACCCATGGTTAACAAAGAATAATCACTGTACCAATGGTGTACTCGTGGTGTACGGTGACCAGTCGGCTAGAAAGTACACCATTAGTATAGTGTCTAATGTGGAACTATCGATGTACTGTATCAATGTACCAAATAGTATACTGTTGGTACTTTATTGGTTCCATGTTAGTATAGTGATAGATATTATGTTTGTCTGTGTGGAAATGTGGTGTATCAAGACTATTATGTAACAGTGGGTGGTTTGTTGAGAGCACATGTCCCTGGTTTGGCCCTCGGGTACATTTTTGGCTTTCTTGCTACCTGAGACTTGACTACGGTTATACCCATTAAACAAGTAGTAAGATTAGTGCTGATCCTATTATATTACTTTCAAGTGAAGTCTGGGATTTTACCGTTAACCCGGCATACAATTATATTGGCTGTTGATAGGCTGTTAAACACCATCAATTACATAAATAGAATGAAACTACAAAATAAAATTTCTTAAATTACTTCCCGATAAGCTTACAGTATACATTTAAGTACATCTACATATTTATGATCGCACTTCACATGCATTGCGAGCTTGGGAACTATATGTTGGAGAAAAAAAAACCAGTTCATGAACATGCAGTCTTAATTCACAGGCATCGCAAGCCTATAGTACAGTTGTCACACAATTCTCACTGCAAGCTTTCGAGCCAACTGCAACCTTCTCCTGCAAGCTTGCGAGCTTGCAAGCTTGTCGCAATCTTCACACCGCAAGCGTGCGAGCCAACTGCAAGCTTGCGAGCTTGCAAGCTTGTCGCAATCTTCACACCGCAAGCTTGCGAGCCAACTGCAAGCTTCTCCTGCAAGCTTGTGAGCATGCAAGCTTGTCGCGATCTTCATCCCGCAAGCTTGCGAGCCAACTGCAAGCTTCTCCTGCAAGCTTGCGATCTTGCCGCAATCTTCACACCGCAACCTTGCAAGCTAATTATAAGCTTGCGGTCTATCGGAAACATGTGTTGCAAGCTTGCGCAAGCTAACAGTTAGCTTGCGATCAGCTTGTTAGCTTGCGGCAACCTTGTCGCAAGCTAACCGCAAGCTCGTATTTTGGTTTGGGAGGGCGGATCCAGCATTTGGAGGAAGGGGGTAGGGGTGGGGTGGTGGGGGGGGGGGAGGGGTTCTAGTCGCGAAGGTAACTATTGCAATCTTGCAATCTACTCCAGCTAGCTACGGAGGGTACGGGAGTAATGCACTTTCCTGTGTTTTACGGCATTTTACGGAATTTAAATTCAGACGGAGCACACGACAGCTGTGAGCATGTGGTAAAACTGTGATCTATGTAAACTATGTGGCTGAACGGGGGGCGGGGGGGGGGGGGGGGGTTGGTAGTTTGCAACCCGGAACCAGATCCGTCCCTGCAGTTAAACATGCACAGATGGACATGCACAGATGTACAAAAATGTCGCAAACATGAAATTGCAAAACATGTATAATTGTGCATGAACAGTTAGACATGAACGTGTAAGTCGAGGCATGCTCAGATGTACAACGTACATGTCGCCTACGTTTATACCAGAAATGGCAGCAGTTAAGATGTCCGTCAGACTTTGTAACAAAGGAGCTATCCATAAATGTGATGTATGCAATTACGTGCGGTATAACTCATGTGTGGCCGCGACGCAGAAAAATGGGGCTTATGGGTATTGCGACCAGTGTATATCAACATCAGCCTGTGCACCCGCCATTTCATTAGGGATAACACTATTTTAAAAGTTAACACTACTTTTACTGTGTAGACACAACAAACATATAACTAAATGCTCTAAATGAACTTGTACATGCATATCACAACTTGCTATATATATATATATATTACACAAATAAAGAGTATGTTCTGTCCTGTTCTGATACATATAACTGTTGAAATAATTTAAATAATTCTTACCATCATATTATATATGTGTAGTCCTTAAACTTTACGTCGTTTGAAACAGGTTTTATTTGCCACGTTTGCATTTCTGTATATAACACTATATGAGCCGCGCCGTGCGAAAACCGGTCTTAATGACAACATTTTCAGTTTTTACTTTTTCGCGTATTCTGAATTGTACATCTTTTAAAAGCATATGACGTTGGGCAGATTTTGTAGCGTGATACCTTATAATTGTCGCCATGTGTCTTTCTTGAGGATCGCATTACTATCGTCTGATTCAGACATACATTAGTATGCAGTCAGGTGATAAACCGATGATTTGATACTACAAATCGTGCGAAAAGCAAGTTTATGACCATCAAATTTCCAATTAATTTCCAAACTCCACCGACCTCACTGTGTGTTTTGTGTATTATGTATTGCTTATACACAAACAATCAAGAAGCTGCATTGAAATCACTGATTCGGAATCATTAGAGAGATTTTGATGCATTTACTTTGCCAATTTCAATACAAACCCCGGATATATATGTTATTATATAGCGTGTCTACCTCCGGTTATGATAAAATGAGTGGCATTAAAAATACATACCCACGCAGTAGGCACAACATTTTCTTTATATCAGAGACATCATCCGAGACATTTTCTGACAAATAAACATGCATTCACCATTACCCCACCTATGGATTGTCACTATACATTTTATATTACATTTTATATCAGAAGTAAATTTCCACACTGATATCAGGGGCGACGATAACCGTGTTTCCTTAAAATGTTAACGGACATTACTATTTATTCTCGGTATTTATTTTTCGATGTGCAAGTTTTAGAACTGGTGGAATAGTGACACAATTATACACTTATTTAAATCATATAAAGAACAGTTTGTGCCTATTAAGTGGGCATGTACCTTTAAATGGCATATCATTCACTAAGTACTGGCTAGAATTGTTCAATAGTCTCAATTTACCAAGATGGTAATATCGTTGATATACACTAGGTTGTTCATATTTAAGATTATTTAGGAATCAAAGTGCAGTGTAAGCGAAGACTTCGCTGATATGTAGCCAGTTAAATTAGACGTTCACCATTTTGAATTCATAAGGACAACCGACGAAAAAGAGAGACAATGTCAAAGAACGACGTTGTCATTAAGCCCGGTTTTCGTATGGCGCGGCCCATATATAGTGGGAGTTTAAACTAGCCTGTCGTTTTGACCTAAGTTTCATTTGCATAATTAGTTAGGATTATTCTAATATTGCGTTCAGGTTAAATAATTATATACATGTACGTAGTTAATGTAGATTATAATATTGAAACACAAACAATGCAACTGCATCTGTGAACAATAATTGTCACATGTGTACACAATCACAAGCTTCTGGGTGCCGTTTCACTAAACATCGTATGAGTAAAATGTTCGTAAGTGCAAATTTAGGATCGTCTGGAAATTTCAATTGATGGATTCACATTTATTGAGCATAGGCTGCAAATGCAGCCTATGCTCAATAAATGTAAATCCAATAATTCTTTAGAAAACATTGTTAATGTGAATTTTGATTTTGAAATTACGAACATTTTTAGTCGTACGAATTTTAGTGAAACGGCCCCCTGATATACTACTTATCACGAATTGTAGCCGACTATTTTCTTTATCATCCATCATTATTTGTAACACGGGTCACACAATACTAGTCTAGAACACAATAATCGAATAATCTAGTACCGACTATCGAATAGGTCTTCGTGTGTGTAATATCGCTCCCGTGGAATACACCGCTGGAGGGAATAGCGCTTTATCCGAAATCGTGCAAGGACCACCAGTATTGGATTTTGCACCGGTGATAGCTGGGTGATTGACATTGTTATGCAGACTAGGATGCTAGCCTAAATACCTAGTACTAGTAGGTCATATCTACTTATGACTGAAGTATTTCAGATTAATTCACCAGATATCTGATACACAAAATTGTAAGCCAAATGTTGGCACAGAGTTTTTATATAGACAGGCGGACTACGGTAGGACAATTGTGCGCTAGAGTTGCATATATATATTATCACAAACCATATTCTAGCAGTCGGACACTCAAATATTCTTGTGAACATATGTTTATTAGTTACTTTCTAATGCTGCCATTTAAGTCTGAATCCTACCAAGACCGGCAATTCTCCGCATTGTTATCGTATCCTCGATAATACTGCCCTATTTCATTTCAGTTATTTGGACCCATTTCGACCAAATACTTGGTCAATAAAAGCCGTATGGCATGTATCCGCTGATGTAGATTATCTCCCTTAATCAAATCGAATCGATTCCTTAATACGTCGTGTTTACGTGTAAATGATAACGATTACAGGTCTGGCATGTGGGAGCATTCCGTGAGTATTGTAATGGCATACGTTCGTTCGATAATATTGTAACACCCTCGCAATGGACAGAGACATACTTTCTGAACTATGAAACACTCACCTGAGGCTGTGTAATGAGTTATAATAGTATGGGTGGGGGGGGGGGGGGAGGGGACTCTGAATGTGGAGAGGGAACTTCAATCGCCTGTGGAGTGATACAGTGACAGGATGGTTGACGTCACCAGAATCACCCAGAATTTTGGTTGAGTCGCCCCATATTCTGGTCGAGGAAGCCCTTGACCAGGGTTGAGGGTGAAAGCACCCCAGATTTAGGTTGACTCTGGGGGATGGTATATAAACCCCTCCCCCCGTTTCCTGATTCAGAAGCTCAATTCTGATAAAAAATCTTGAGGCAGCCACTCTGTCAGTTTTCTCCCAAATTTCCAAATTATAAATTTCACCTTTCCCATCGACACTGTTTCACTCTAACCACTATAGTAAGTACAGCTGTAAATATATTACCATTTCCGTGAGCTCCCAGCTGTACCTGTGTGTACAGACACTGAACAAATAAATATTTGAACTGTTCACTGTTATTCTTGACAAAATCCCCTGAACTATCCACCCAATTTTCTCCAACCTACACACTCCAACAGCCTGAGCATAACAATATAGTCAAGTATTGCAAAATAGTTACGCCCCCCCCCCACCCTAACCCGAAATCCTGGATCCGCGCCTGATATGTTTCTTGTCTCCGGTGTCCTGTTGTCATGTTGCAATCTCGCGTTTTCGCGATTTAGACCTACACACGAACACGCGAGATACTATTATATTCAATCTCGCGTTTTCGCCTCGCGATCTCGCGTTTGCGCGACCTCTTCTTCCGATTTTGGAAATACGTTTAAAAAGCGTGTGTAGAAAGCATGCATGCTGGAATTGCGTTTGTCGCACGCTTTCTACAAACGCATGCGCAAAACGTATTTCCCAAACCGGAAGGCAAGATCGCGAAAACGCGAGAAGAAAATGCGAGATCGCAAGGCGAAATCGCAAAAACGCGAAATTATAGCATAGCCCAAACAGGACACCGTACGTTTTAGACCCAAACCCATCGTCAGCAAATAGTTTACATCTGGATCTACACTGGTCGCACACACTGTTATAGTGGGCTGTTGTGTTGAAATGATTAATATACCATGTCCTCATGAAAATGCTGGTAGTTCAAATGGACAGGTTATTTGGAAAGCACTATACATGTATATACAGTCTAGTTAGTACCTGAATCGGTGATCCATAACTAAAATGTAGGTCACGTTTACCATGTTCACAACAAACATATTCAGTTACGCATATAATGTACAGTGGAACCCCTCTAAACCGGACACTCGGACTGTTATGTATCTCTTATTACAATGGCTTTTCATGACTGCAAAACACTAGAATGTGTCCACAGGTTGAAGTAACGGACCAAGGTCTATACATTCATTAACTCTACCTAAAAGTATCAATAAGTGAAAACAAATAAGTTAAACAACTTTTTTAACTCCCCGTTATATAGAGAATAGTAGGTTAGTGCCGTGAATGGGAAAACATGTATGGCAAGGCTTAGGAAACGGGATGTGCGAGGCTCTGCCGAGCACATCCCGTTTCCGTGCTGCGCCAGATATTTTTCCCATTCACGGCATGCTTTGGTCACAATGATCGGCCGGTATACGGAGATATGGGGTAATCGGGAGTACACCGCTGGTTTTGACCATTTTCCCGACATCGGACAACACCGGTCAAAAAATTTGTCACACCTCATTTACATAAATGGCACCGTCCGGAGGCCGTGTGGAGGCCGTCCGAACACGTCTGGTAATCGTCCGGCGTCTGTTTCCAAAGATAATTCTTTTTGGGGCCGGCGAGGCAGTGAATACCGACCGAACATCTAATACTAATCGGCCGATTATCCTATGATGTCGGACGATAACCGGCCTATTCACCCGACATCGTACGAATATCGCCCGAGTATCCTACGGACAACGAACGATGCTTGTACCAGGCCCGGTCGAATGTCGGGCGATTGTCGGGGGGTGTGATGGCCGATGGCTACGTCATCGGTCAAGAGGTATATAATGGCCGCTCTACCTGGCATGGTCAAAACGTTACGATGGCTGCACCAAGAAGACTACGACTGGCGATGCTGGAACAGGAATTGGCGCAAGCAAGACTTCAACACAACATGATACTGGCGGCGCTGTTAGACGAGGCCGAGAGGGAGCGACAGAGGGCCCCGAGGAGAAGACGAGGTGGTGGGTCCGCCACTGGATCCTGCGTAGACCGCTGTTCGGCCAGTACGAGACGTTGATGCGGGAGCTCGAGAACGAACACGCCAGTGACTTCAAGTCATACCTACGTGTGGAGCCGGCACTTTGGCACGAGCTCCTCGACAGAGTGGGGCCCCGGATTACCAAGTGCCAAAAGTAATTATACTGTGAAATTGTGAAATCCTTGTGACTTGTACCTATTTTTGCAAAACATGTGGTTTAAAACATATTTCATTATGCATGATTCTAATTATATTTTACCACCTTCATGTGTTGCAGGTACCGAGCCCCTTTGGACCCTGGCCTCAAGCTCGCCATCACACTGAGATACCTTGCCACGGGAGCCAGCTACCGAGACTTGGCGTTCGCGTTCCGCGTCGCCCACAATACCATATCGCTCTTCATCCCTGAGGTGTGCCAGGCGATCTTTGAAGAGTACCAGGCCGAGATGTGGAACACTCCCCAGACCCCAGATGAGTGGCGACCAGTGGCCGAAGGGTTCCGAGACAAGTGGAACTTCCCACACGCCTGCGGGGCCATCGACGGCAAGCACATCGCTATCACGAAGCGGGCAAGACTGGGTCGCTGTACTACAACTTTAAAGGCTTCTTCTCCATCGTCATGCTGGCTGTTGTAGACGCTAATTACAAGTTCATCTGGGCCGACGTGGGGGCCCCCGGCTCATCTTCGGACGCCGGGATATTCAACCGATCCCGCCTGGAGCCGGCTCTTCGCCTGGGTACCCTGGGTCTACCCCTGCCCGAACCCATTCCCAACGACGACAGAGACATGCCCTTCTTCATGATCGGGGATGACGCGTTCCCGCTGAGGAACGTACATGATGAAACCGTACTCCCACCGCTACCAGACAATCCCCGAGCGCATCTACAGCTACAGGTTGTCGCGGGCCCGGCGTGTTGTGGAGAACGCGTTCGGTATCCTGGCCCGCCGCTTCAGATGCCTGCTGACCACCATCCAACTCAAGCCCCGCAACGTCGCCAAGGTTGCAAAGGCCTGCATGACGCTACACAACATTATGAGGACCCGCTACCCCGGCCTGCAGAACCCGGACCTCGACCGGGAAGACGACCGGGTGCAACTCGTGCCCGGGGCGTGGCGGGACGACGCTGTGATGCGTCATGTCGAGGCAGAAGGACGGGGCCCCAGGACGACCCAGGCTGGCAAGGAGCAGCGCGCGTACTTTAAAAAATATTTCATGAGTCCGGCCGGCAGTGTCCCGTGGCAGCATGTGGCGATACAACAATGACTTTGTGTATTACTTTCATTGTGACAGACACTTTCATTACATTCGTATTATACTATGTCCATGCTTGTAATAAAGAAATATAATGGTTTGAAAAATAAAAATAACTAGATTTGTCAGTAAGCGAGGGCTTACGGATATACCCCCCGTTTGAACCCTGACCACCACTGAACTATCAAGTTTTAGCAATAGTGACCTTGACCTTGGATGAAAAAAACCCATATTCAATAGGTGTCTTGCCATCATTGATATCAAAGCACATGTGAAGTTTTATGAAGATCGGACACACAGAACTCAAGTTATCGTGCGGAAACCAAATTGTTATATAAATATCAATCTATTTTTAGCAACAGTGACCTTGACCTTGGTCGGACGTAACCCATATTCAATGGGTGTCTTGCCGTCAGTGAGATAAGTGCACATGTGAAGTCTCATAAAGATCGGAGGAAGAGAACTAAAGTTATCGTGCGGAAACCAAAATGTTACGGACGGACGGACGAACGGACGAACCAACGGACGAACGGACGGACGGACAAGGTGAAACCAGTATACCCCCCCCACACAACTATCGTTGCGAGGGGTATAAAAATATGGACTGAGAAATAAAACAGCATAATTCTAATATCAATCATTGTGATTGTCCTAATAAAAAGTAATTTCAATAGTTAAATTTGGGGGACATATCTATATATACATATAGAGCAATCCGCAGACTTTGACTGTCATTACATTTTTCAAAAAGAAGAGCCAAATACATAAAGCAAAGTCTTTTCAGTTATTATTTTAGACTTTGTACGAATTTGACCTTTAACACATTTCACCTTTGTTTTTTTAGATGACCTTTATTATTTCTATTGTAAAATTGACCTTACTATTTGCTTTTTTTCCTTTGTTATTGGACCGTTTATAACAACTTTATTTTATACAAGGCAAAACACACACATAAATTATTTTAAGACCCAGGATTTTTTATTAAAACTGAAAGCACATTCTTTTAATATGCACAGTCACATGGCAATATAACATAAACATATCCAACGTCAATGGTAATCACATCAATAGATGCACATATAAAGTAATCTCAAAAGTCACAGATCCCTGGCCATATCCCTGTCCATATCGTTATCCGAGTCGGAGGTGTGGAGTGTCCTCTGCGTATCCTGAAGTAACTGTGACAGGGACTCAGTGGACTGTGTGGACTGCTGAGCGGGGGGAGTGTCCACCATTGAAGTACGCGTCGGGAGCGAGCTGCCCAATGGTGACGTCATGGTGTCAGCTACGTCCCATGCCTGTTTCAGCAGACTGTCAAAGGAGGTGGCAGCTGGCGCAGGGGCCGAGAGTGCACGAGCTGGATACTGAAACATAGTAACATAAAAACATTACTACAGTGCAAAATAAGACTATAAGTGCTAGGCATAAAATGTTCATATTGTAAAATAACTGCAATGAGATGTACTGTACAATGTAAAGAGCTTACAAAAACATACCTGTAGTTGTGTGGCAAACTGCGGCTGCTGCTGCTGGTGGACCCGTGGAGGGATGGCAGAGAGGGTGATGTACTGTTGCTGCGGCTGTGCTAACGGCTGTGGCTGCGGCTGCGGCTGCGGCGTGGGCTGGACCTGCCCCGAGAGGTACCGCATGCCCAGCGCGAAACTGTCGGCCTGATACTGGCGGTACAGGTTCTCGGGGATCTCCGACTGTATGCTGACTAGCCAGTCAGCCCACGCCGCACTCTCTGGATTCTGGGATGCCTCCCGCATAGCCTGCACCTGTGAACAGAACATGAGTATTGCATTTAATATAGTACACAAAAAAAACAGAAGGGTACATTCAAAAGTAATGGGATGTAAGTACAAGACAATGCTCAATGTGGCAATTTTATCATGTATTTACCTTCTCATCCGCCTGCTTGGCTGACTCGGCACTCTTCTCCAGAAACCTAAGAAGCACTTCTTGCACACCCGAGGACTTCGCTGATGGCTTGGGCTGAGGACTTGTACTTTGAAGTACCCCTGGAAGTGCTGGGAGCTCCCTCATCTGTCGCCACCGACACCGACTCAGACTCCACGTCCGACCCAGACTCGTCACCGCCCTCAGCCCCGGCAATCTGAAACATCAGCAAGCAAAAAATGAAAATGAGTTAATACCAATTGTCCATTCAGTAATATTTACACCTTCCAAGAATTTTCCATAACACATAGAAAGAAAATCTGGTTCATTTGACAATGAATGTGGTGGCTCACACCAGACCAAACAGTCGTTCCACAAATTGTCAGTTAATAACATATTTATATTTCTGGTTTCTCTATCCCCGATCACGCCACTGTTGCAACATCGCTGTTCCAAGAATTGCGACAACTTCACGTAAAGTCACATAAAATGTCGTATTTTAAAGCGATATTTGGATATAAACATGTTTGAAGTATGTAAAATATGTATAAGAATAATGTGAAAATATAAGTATTGAATGGCTATTTTCCAATGTTCATGGGGTCATGAACACAGTGTGAGTAGCTAAAATTCCACATGAAGCTTCGCTTCGCGCTTCATTGAATTTTAGCTTCTCCCACTGTGTTCATGACCCCATGAACATTGAAAAATAGCCATTCAATTCTTATATATTGTGAAATATTGAAATATTTATAAAAGAGGTAAAGTCGACAAATTCTGCTTGCAGATGCTTACCTTTCCGCACGTGTCTGTCTTGGAAGTACGGGGCCTGTAGAAGGGGTCCAAGAACGAGTATCCGTGCACCTTCAGATGCTGGAGGGGCGTCAGGACCTTGGCTGCACCAGACCCGCTCGGTGTCGTCTTGACCGCATTCTTGAGCTTGAAGTGGTCTGTTCGCATGTTCGTGAAGTGGCGCATGATGTCTTCCACTGTAACACACAGAAAAAGGAAAAACATTAGGACATTTTTAAAGGCCGAATAAGCTATCCGCTATTGGGGCATCCACGCGGTTTGAATATCAACAAATGTTGATACGTTTATCGGCTACAAAGTCAATTGTGTCCTAAAATGTATGTAACCACATTGGAATGATGTCTAAATGGATACTTACTTGATATATATACAAAAACCCAACAGGCGATCATATTCGATGAGTTATGCATTGTGTGCCTTTAAATAGTAATACATTTTTTAAGTAAAATTTTCACAAAATTCCAAAAACATTCAATATTTCACAATAAATATTGCTCTCACCTTGAACGTTGATCTCGGCGCTCAACTCGAGCAGCTTCGTGTCCTTGAGTGGTGGGTGTCCTTGTGGCTCTCGTGTGACACATCGTAAAACATAGGGTTCCCTCGTAAAAAGACGCTATCTTCCTCATTATGTCGATGGGGAACTCTGGCTCCTTGCGGCGCCTCTTGGACACCTTGGACAGCGACTGCGACTCAGACTGTGACTGGGGCAGCGACGGGGGGTGGGACTGCGACCCTGACTGCGACTGGGCCACATACTCCTGCGACGCATCTGACTCAGCTCCGGCTCCATGGGTGCTCTCCTCGTCACTGCTGTGGTCCTCGGCGGGGGGGGGGCAGCCTTCTTCTTCCTGGGGGAGGTTCTCCGAGGAGCTGCGGGTGCCTTCTTCTGCTTGCACTTGCCCTTGCCCTTGCCCTTGCCACATTCTCCTTGTTTTCCTTTGGGAGGCATCTTCTTGTCGTGTGTGTGTTGTGTCTTGTGTAGGAACGCGCTATAATGTTGTACACGACGACTGACGGGGGTTTATATAGTCCACCCGATGCCGGCCGATGTCCGATCGGACATCGGTGGGTTACTTCCCAATGTGTAAACACACATTGGCCGGATATCGGCCCATGTCCGGTCCCAAGAAATTCTCCTTTGAGGCTACATACACCGGCCGATTACCGCTCGATTCCCGGCAGGATATCGGACGATACTTAAACGATGTGTGAAGGATATGTGGCCGATTATGAAAATCTACGGGACACCGGACAATTTTAACTTCGAGTTAAAACTCTTCGGGCACCTCCCCGATTATGCCTGAGAGACCCGGCCACCGGCCGGCCATGTCTGGTGTCCGGCCGGGGACCAGGCCAAAATGGCAAAAAATCATGCCGGGAGTACATCCTAAGCCTAATCGGAAGGTATTGTGACCAAAGCATTAACCTACTATTCTATTTATCCAGTCAACATTACAAATAGCTTTAAAAT